>MU106377.1:0-130759 GCA_012274485.2 Sinapis alba | reverse complement strand
GCACTTGGTTTTTGGGTCTCAAGTGTGCTATGTTACCAAGTGTTGCGCACTACAAATTTGATACGCATCCACTCACCCTTTGCTACGGAGAAAAGGGTACAACAAGTAGTGGTCAATACTGGTGTGAGCTATGTGAATCAAAACTACACTCAAGTGAATGGTTCTATACATGTGATCTTTGTGGAGTCACTCTTCATGTCACTTGTTTGCTTGGGAAAGAGGCATACTTGAAGCCCAACCATACCATATATATAAATGATGAAAAGGTCGACATTGTTCCCAACAATGGTAACCCACGTCCATTTTGTGATAAATGTAACGATCGTTGTGTGGATACATTGGTATTACTCAGAGAGGATAAACGTAACTATCCTTCAGAAACAAAAGAGGATTTACGTAAATATTGTTGTACTTTGCCATGCATGCAAAAGTTATTGGATCGACCATGAACGTTTGTGTATTAGCTCGTTTTGAATTTATTTGTCTTTCTCTAAGAGCATAATTAAAGGGGGTTCTTAGAGGGGTTCTTAGGGGGATGGGTCCCATGAATAGTGTAAGAACCGGTTCTTAAAACTCTTAAATAAGAACCGGTTCTTAAGAGTTTCTTGCACTGTTCACGGGTCCCACGGACACGTGGCGACCCACGATTGGTTAACTTTTTTTTTTTATTTATTTTTTTTAAAAAAACAGAAAAAAAAAAAAAAAAAAACTTAAGAACCCCAATTGGGGTTCTTAGGGTTAATCATGGTCTAAGTACTACGATACATCAAATTTTATTTAAATAATATTTTCATAATCAAAACATATTCTGTTGTTCTATTTTAATGATGTGTTAGTACATCGTCCAGTGATTTATTAAGTTATCAGTCACATGATCATACATGAAACTATTTTAAAATTTCGATATTGAGGCACTCAATTAATTCGGTTTATAAAATAAGTAAAAGATTCTCCATAATGATGCATTGGTTTATCATATTCAATCAAATCAAAGGTCAATTCTATTAAATAGTCATTTTTAAGTTTTTATTACAAAATAGTCTTCGAAAAATAAAATGATCAAATTTATTATTTTTTATTTATTTTTGAAATTTGAAACTTTATCCTCAAACCCACCATGACCTTAACTTTAAACTCTAAGTCTAAATTAGTTAATTCTATGAGTATAAATGCATATAAATGCATTTTTAACTTCTCAAAAACCTATTTTGGTCATTTTTTTCTTAAATCTATTTTTGTGAAAAAAAAAACTAAAAAACTATCTTAAGGAATTTTTCTTAATTAATTTCTTAATCAAGATCATACGATAATCTTAGAGTTGACTTCGAGCGTCTAAATAATCAAAGACGCATATCTGGCCATATGCTCTACATTATTTTTTTTAAAAAAAATTAATTTTGTGAATAATTATTAGACCTGAGACTTATTATCGAAGATCCAGATTCAGTCTGAGATTCAATCCGAATTTGCTCCAAAAATCATAATATTCGGAAGGACCAAATCCGGATAGTAAAATGTTAGATCCGTCAAATCCGAATATGGATCTGAATATCTTGATTTTTTAGTCCGGATATTCGGAACCATAACTTTTATTAATAATTTTTTCAAAATAGTAATATATATATAAAAACTAATTTATTTGTTATATTTTTATTTTTATAATATTATATAAGTATACATTTTGTAATAATATACTTATAAATAATTAAAAATATTATATTACTTTTATTTTTAAATTATTGTTAATATTTATATATATATATATTAATATTAGTTTTATTTATTTTGGAATTCTAATCCGGCTATTTGCCATATATTACAATTTTTATGAAGATATCCGATACTCGGATATCCGAAAACCCCGAATCCAGATAAAGAAAGTAAAAATATAGATCTGCCGGATAAAGATACGGATACCTTAAAATATTCTTGATACCGGTTCAGTCACATACCTAATAATTATCATTTAATTTCTGTCCTCCTCCTATTCTTTTAGACTTTCCTCGTCAGATTGATGTGTGATTTACGAAGAAAAAAAATACAGAAAGAAAAATGTCTAAACTTTGTTCTTCTGCTAGTTTGGAAAAAAGAATGGATGAAATTAATGGCAAGGAAAAGCTTCTTCTCAACTACGTTCCTGTCTACATTGTGCTTCCTCTTGTACGTATTCAATTACCCACACACGTGCTTTAGTTAATAGCTCTTTATGAAAAATGAAAAAGAAACGTATTACTTACAAAAAAAGTAAAAAAAAAAAAAAGTTTCCATATATATATATATATAACGTAGCTAACTCGATCCTCTTTTGCTGTGAGTGCAGTCCGGAATAGTGGCTGAAGATTACAAAAATGCGGAACTAAAAGAAACAAAAATTAGTTTGGAGAAACTCAAGGAGGAGGCTTACATCGACGGTGTGGTGGTGGACGTGTGGTGGGGGATCGTCGAGTCCAAAGCCCCCAAGGATTATGATTGGAGTGGTTACAAAGTGCTGTTCAGGATGATCATGAATTTGAAACTCAAAATCCACGTCATCATGTCTTTCCACAAGAGCAGTGAAGACGGAAAAACAACCGGTCTCCCGAGTTGGGTAGTCCAATATGGCAAAACCAATCCCGATATCTATTACACCGACCGCAATGGCTTTCCAGACGAGGGCTGTCTCAGTCTTGGTGTCGATGATGAACCCCTCTTCGATGATGGAAATGGTTCACAACGTACTGTCATACAGGTAACTAAAGCATATGTACGTTTTGAATCGATCGGTGGCATAAGTGGATTTTAAAGTTTTTGCACGACTATTAAAGAATTACAAACTTTTTTATTCAATCTTTGTCGTTTACCTTAAAAACAACAATAATTACAACTACTTCAACCAATAAAAAATTATATTATAAAATATAAATAGTAAAAAATATTAAATTATATTAACTTTTTACATAAAACTTGAAAATATTATTTAAAATAAAATAATTTTTTTTCTTAAAACACTAATTATATTGATACGGAGGGAGTAATACATATAGCTAAACTACACGGCTCAATTTTTGGAACTAGCTACTACATTAATTTAAAATTAGTGTTGATATATAGCAACCAAAACTTCTTTTTTTTTTAAACACAACTGATATTCATTCATTTCAAACCACTTAGGTGTTTGCCATAAAGGCTTCAGTTACACACAGGCACTGTTTTGCCAAATTATCTGCCACTACATTTAATTCTCGTTTAATCCAACGGAAAGAAACAGAGTTAAAGCTAGATGATAGAAGGATGATGTCTGAAACAACACCATAAATTTCCAACGGTATCTTTTCCTCATTGATGGCAGTTATCAGCTGAGAGGAATCTGATTCAAAACACACTGCCAATCGACCCAGATCAATGCAACCAAAACTTCTTTCTCTTTTATTTTTTTTATTCATTCAGCTCCAGACCTCCAGTGCATGTGAGCTCCATTTATACGCATTTCCAAAAGCAAAAAATAGTGAGCATTTTCAACTCCACTTTACTTTTTTTTCTTTGAATATAGAGTTTAGTAAAATTGCTCCAATTTTTTCTTGATAATGAAGTAAAATGATTACTCTAAATAAAAGAGTAAGATTTTTTTTATTATTTTTTGTAAGTATTACTCTATTTTTACTTTAAATAGAAGAAAACATACATATTCACATGTTTTATTCAGTTTTAAAAGAAAGTGGAATATTAAATATTAGAGATGAATCTCAGACCAACAACCCAAAACGGGCCTTGATTTTTCAGCTTATGGATGTAATTTTTACACATTGCAAAGTACGTAGGTAATCATAATGCATAATAATAATCTCACAATCAGATATACAGTGACTTCATGAGTAGCTTCAAAGAAAACATGGCAGAGTTTATAGAAGGCGGTGTGATAGTGGCCATAGAAGTAGGTCTTGGACCAAATGGAGAACTTTGTTACCCTTCCTTTCCAACAGAAGAAAGGAAAAAAGGAGACAAAACACAAGAAAAGTGGGAAACTCCAGGCATTGGAGAATTTCAGGTTCATTAATATATCTATCTAACATCATATCTTGGCTCTACCCAATTGATCTAACTGTGAGTTGATATTAATACCAGTGCTACGACAAATACATGAAGAAAGATTACAAGAATGCTGCAAAGAAGGCAGGACACTCTGACTTTGATCTTTCAAAACAAGATTTTGGAAATTACAACAGCGAGCCAGAGGATCCTAAATTTTTCAAGAAGGATGGGACATACACCACGGAGAAGGGGAAGTTCTTCTTGGAATGGTACTCCAACAAACTCATCCTCCATGGCGATCAGATCCTACGAGAATCCAACAAGATCTTCACCGGCCTCAGAGTTGACTTGGTTGCCAAGGTACTCTACATAAACACCAATGCCAAAGACTTTGTACGAATGACATAGTCTTGGTCTGTTAATACCATATATAGGTTTCAGGAGTTCACTGGTTGTGCAAGATTGACAGCAACGCCGCAGAACTAACTGCCGGATATTACAACCTTGATGGTAAGAGAGATGGTTACAGTCCCATCGCCCGGATGCTATACAAACGCAACTGCTGTCTCAGCTTTAGTTGTCTTGAGATGATAAAGGGAAAGAACTCAAAGGAACACTCATCTCTTCCCGAAAAACTTGTTAAATCGGTAAAACTAATTGGTGATAAGTGAATTGATCCTAACCCTTTATATATTTCTTAGTGTCCCTTCAAATTTCCGATGTGGGATATAGTCTCTCTAATATATTCACAAAGGGAGTTTATCAATGAATATACTGAGCATATATGTTAGTGAAAATAAATGGAATATCTAATCGTATGTTTTTTTTTCTTTTTCTTCTAGAGGTTAAAGTAAAATTATCGTTGTTTGGCGTCTCGTTGTTAATTATAAGGTGTTGAGCAAAGCATGGAAAGAAGGAATAGAAGTGATTGGTGCAAACACATGGGAGATTGAAGATGCAAATGGTTACAATCAGGTTCTTCTTAATGCCAGGCCAAAAGGTGTTAACCCGAAGGGAAAACCCGAATTCAAATTGCACAGTTTCATGTGCCTACGATTGTCCAAAACATTCTTTAATGAAAAAAAGTACGAAATGTTCAAGAAGTTTGTGAGGAAAATGCATGCAGATCTAGTAAGTATATAGGCAAAGCCATGAAATTATTTTTATTGTTATGAGGCAAAATCTAATTGCATGCTATGAAATGGAGTAGGATTACTGTGGGGATGCAGAGATGTATCCACATGAGGTCGAGTCGGATTCAGCGATCACCACTGAGGAAATTTTGGCTGCGTCTACGGAGACCCATGCAAGTGAACCAATTGGGTGGGATAAAGTGACCGACGCCAAGGTTGATGGTTGATCCTATCATCCTATGCAGCCACATGACCAGAACCGGTTCAATATTATTAGCCTTTCCAGCACTAAGAGAAACTTAGCACTTTCTTTTTAATGGTGATTAATTATGTTATTAAAAACTATATAAAAAAACAACTTCAGCACAATGATTCTGAAAATGAGTTTCTTAACCACAAAATAATATTACTCTAGTATGTTTCATTAAATAACTTTTTTTTTTGAAAAATCATTTTACAATTTTATAAAATAGGCACAAATACAAAAAAAATTACATAAGAATTGGCATAAAAAAATTCAATCAAAAAGATTAGAAAGAGAAAAACTTGAAAATTAGTGATCAATTAAGTAGAAAGCTAAATTACATAATGTGAAGATAAAACAAACATGTTACCTCTAACGATAAAAATGTCAAAATACCATGTTTGAGTAGTTTTTCATTATGTAATTATGCTTCTATAAACAATCATACAAAAACTTTAGAAAAAATATTTTCAGTCAAAAAAATTAGAAAGAGAAACAATAAAAATTTTGAAGATCAATTAATTAGAAAGCTAAATTAATAAAATGTGAAAATAAATACATGATACCTCTAACGATAAAAAAATGACATGATACCATGTTTAATTAGTTTTATATTATGTAATTAAAAAGAGAAAAACTTGCAAAATTGGAAGATCAATTAAAAAGATAAATTAAAAATAATGTGAAGAGAAACAAACATGATATAATGATAAAAGAAGATGACATGATATTCTTTGATTAATTTAACATTATGCAATTATACTTCTATAATCAATCAAAAACTTAGAAAACGTTTTTAAAAAAAAAAAATTAAAAACGAAAAGGAAAAACGTTTACTTAGTTATTATAATACCTCACGTGGAAATAAGATGAAGCAGAGAATGTGGCCAAGTCTTGATTATCTTTGACAAACCCCCCAAATGACAATCGCAACGCAAACAACCTCCAGGCGGCGTGCAAACCATAGAGTTTGAGCTCTTCAAGCAATCAGTCAACAAACAAGTTGCATCCATCCATCTGAAACCAAAAACAGAGTAGAGTCACCAAAAGTACCATTACAAGTCACCAAAACCTAAAAGGGTGAGAGAGAGAGACATACATATACACATTGAATCGTAGTCCATTGCTATGTAAACCTGAGATGCTTTGGAAGAAGAATCTGCAAAAAAAAAGAAAGAAGAAGCTTTTTAAGCACGAGTTCACAAAGCAAAGATAGGCTATCACCATCAGAGGAGCTTACCATGGTGATGATCGTCCCAGAGATTTTGATGTGATCATGTAGGAACATATCTCCCCCATCACATTTTGCAGCATAAGCGATTTGCTTGTTCTTAGAAGAAGCTTTCCGTTGAACCCCACCACACTTGTTTGTTCTGAGTCCTTTGCTTTCGACCCAAGTAACAGAATCTGAACATAGAGAAAAAAATAAACAACAAATAAGAAGACAAAAACAAGGGTTTGTACTTCAAAGCAGTTTAAACATATATGTTCATGTTACTCCATATATAGCTTTTTAACTACTAACACGAACAAGAAAAAGCTTCTTAATATCATAAAAAGGAATAGAATTTGATTCAGGAGGGTCAAATTAAAATCAATTAGTTAGAAAACCCTTAATTTGATTGATTCTCCAGAAAACTTAAAAACACCATAATCATCAACAAAATCGAAAAAAAACTCACCACGAATCAAATTAACAAAAAGAACTTTATAATAAATAACAAAGAATCACTTTGATACAAACCTAAATCAGAAAGATTGCCTTCAAAGGTTGGAGATACGAGTCTAATCTTAGAGGAGGAGGACTGCAGGGCCGGCCCTGAGAATTAAGGGACCATAGGCCATATTTTAAAAATTTCAGCTAAAAAATTTTGTTAATAAATTTGGGGGCTTAAAAAAAATTTTTCGGGGGCCTTTTTCTATGTAATTTTGTTCAAAAATTTTGGGGGCCAAGGCCAATGTTTCATTAGGCTTGGCCCAGGGCCGGCCCTGAAGAGGAGTAGGAGGAATAAGAGCCCCTTTTTGTAATTCTGGAAATTGTTTAATGGAGATGATTAAAGAAGAAATTCCCACTTAAGTATATTTATAGAGAAAAAAAAAGAGCCGTTGTAAAAACTCGAAACTCCAAAAAAGAGCCGTTGTAAACAAGAGCCGTTGTAAAGAGCCGTTTTAAAAAAAATTCTTATTGTTTAAATAAATAATTAAATTCATCAATACTATTATTAAAATGGTAACGACACGGATTCTTAGAACCGGTTTTGGTTTTCTTTTTCTTTCTCTCAATTAAATTTAACTAAACCGATCAAAACTCCTCCCTTTATCAATTCAAACTGTGAAAGTCGGGCTTCAAAGAATACACATCATCCAAATCTAGATGAAAGCGAACCACATATGGGCTAATGTGCAGGCCCTCTAACTACATATTAGAGGCCCATTAGTGAATTTCGCTAATCACCGACCTTTACAAAAAATCGATTCTTTGCGAATCCTCCCCCTCCTTCTCGTTCTCTCCTTACCAGAGAGTCTCGTCTCAATCCCAAGAACCCTAAATTCCCAATTCGAAGATGGGCAAAAACGATTTCCTCACCCCGAAGGCGATCGCGAATCGCATGAAAGCCAAAGGCCTCCAGAAGCTCCGATGGTACTGCCAGATGTGTCAGAAACAATGCCGCGACGAGAACGGATTCAAGTGCCACTGCATGAGCGAGTCTCACCAGCGGCAGATGCAGGTCTTCGGCCAGAACCAGAACCGCGTCCTCCAAGGCTACTCCGAGGAGTTCGAGAAGACGTTCCTCGATCTCATGCGGCGGAGCCACCGGTTCTCTCGAATCGCTGCAACTGTGGTTTACAATGAGTATATTAACGACAGGCATCATGTTCATATGAACTCGACGGAGTGGGCGACGTTGACGGAGTTTATTAAGTACTTGGGGAGGACCGGGAAGTGTAAGGTTGAAGAGACTCCTAAAGGTTGGTTTATTACTTATATTGATAGAGATTCGGAGACTATTTTTAAGGAGAGGTTGAAGAATAAGAGGGTGAAGAGTGATTTAGCTGAGGAGGAGAAGCAGGAGAGGGAGATTCGGAGACAGATTGAAAGAGCTGAGGAGAAGTTTAAGGAAGGTGAAGATGAGGAGGAGAAGAAGAAAGGTGAAGACTTTGGGTTGAAGAGTGGTGTTAAGGTTGGGTTTTCACTCAAACAGGTTGTTTCTACGGGTGAGAGCAGCTCGAGCTCGAAACGTGTGTTTGAGGAGGAAGAGAATGAGAGAGAGGAGAAGAAGAGGAGAAAAGGTGGAGACTTGGAGAAGGAGAGAAGGTCAGCTTTGGATGAGTTGATGAAGGAGGAAGAGAAGAAGAAGGAGAGGATGAATCGTAAACCTTACTGGCTGTTTCAAGGGATTGTTGTGAAGGTGATGAGTAAAGCTCTGGCGGATAAAGGGTATTATAAGCAGAAGGGTGTTGTGAGGAAAGTGATTGATAACTATGTTGGGGAGATTGAGATGATTGATTCTAAGCATGTGTTGCGAGTTGATCAGGAGGAGCTTGAGACGGTGATTCCTCAGATTGGAGGGTTGGTAAAGATTGTGAATGGGGCGTATCGTGGTTCAAATGCCAAGTTGTTGGGTGTGGATACAGAGAAGTTTTGTGCTAAAGTGCAGATAGAGAAAGGTGTTTATGAAGGAAGGGTCATAAAGTCCATTGAGTATGAGGATATATGCAAACTTGCTTAGTTACTATATCTTTAGACAATTATATCAGCTTTATGGTACCTTGTGTTTCTACTTTGAACCTTTCTTTGTGTCTGCAAGTGAGTTTCAGACAACTCACTGTTATGATAAACAGAGTGTTCAAAAGAGTCTGGGTTTTGGGTTTTCTTCCATTCTCTTTTGTCCAGCCAAGCGAACAGGGTTGAATCTTAGAAGGTTGAAGATGATGTGTTTGAGTGCATTTTGATTCATGATGGATCGTCTCATGAGTCACCAAAGGTACTGCAGATGAGATTCTGTTTCATGACATGTTCTTGACTGGATTGTCTTTAATTGGTTTACTCAAATGTTGTTGTAAGAAACCCTGTGGTTGTTTTATTTATGCTTTCTCAAACAAAGCTGAAGTTATATAATTCCCAAGTTGACTTCTGAGATGAAATGGAATGAAGGGTAAACACATTTATGTTCATAAATATTGTAACTACAGATACATAAACAACATTTGCAATTACATGTACTGATGTCCTCACAAAAGCAACACTATGAATGGTAGAAGAAGACCAACCTTTCATCATCTCCAATGGCCACCAACAATATTAACGGCCCAATAATTATAAAACAATTAGAACTGGTGGACTTTTATTTCGTTATGATAGAAATGAAGATTTTGGAATAAGTTTACACCTGAAAAGACAATTATCCAGAAGTCCTTTCCTTTTTGGAGGCAATCAATAAGCAAACCTCTTTATTATTTTTAAGGATAGTCCAGTGTTAACAGTGAAAGTTTGGTTGGTTCTTGGTCAAACCGTAATAACAAACTTCCCAGATAATAAAGGGGAAAGGAAATATTATTAACAACACTAATACAAGTCCACAAACTTTATCTTTCTTCTTCCTTATTCTCAGGGAAATCAAATCAATTTTTAAGGGTTTTTCTTAGCATTCTTTCTCTGTCCCCTCTGAAATCAGAAAAGTATCAATCTGCCTTTTCACATTCCTCTTCAACCTTTTGCTATTTTTTTTGTTCGTTGTCAAAGAGAATCTTTACCTTCTTTTCAGTTGTGGGTTTTGTCTGAAACCCCTTTTTCTGGGTTTATCTGTGTTTCTTTCTTCCAATCAAACAAGTTGTGTGCTCTTCTCTTGCTCAAAGTTTGTAGCTTTATTGTTCCATCTGGGCAAACACCAAATGGGCTAAACTGGGAGAAAGAGAGGTGTAAGAAATATTCTCCATTGATGATCAACTGTTTCAAAGACCCCTTTCATGTTTTGATGACTGTTTTGCTTTGTAAGATCCTTCTCTTTTTCTTTTTAAATATGTTTATCATCTAAGCCCTTCTTTGACATATACGCGGCGAGTTTGCTCACAAATCTTTGATGATGACAATCCTGTTTCAGCCACTAATGACGATGATGGTCATGAAGAGGCTGTTGTTGATCATAGTAGGGAAGACTCAGAAGAAGTGGATGCAAAGGAAGACGAATGTCACATTGGTGGTGATACTCTCACTCTGACAAGTAGTCTCAGAAAGGTGGATTCGTGTAAGGATAAGAAAAAGAAGAAGGTACAATGGGTGGATTTGATGGGAATAAAAGAGCTTGCTGAGATTCGTGAATTTGAACCCAGGTTTGTCTTCTGTCTGGTCAAGAAACTGAGATTCTCATATATATATAGGGACAATTAGTTTGGTCATAAGGTTTCTTTCTGATGGAACCAGGTTCTTCACTCTTTTGTAATGATGTGATTATCTCATTCTTTCTTGCAGTGAAGAAGATGATATTGACTCAAAAAACTGTGTCTGTGTTATCCTGTGATCTGTACATTTTTAGCTTTACGGGAGGATCCATCCAAGGCTAAGGATAGATGGAGGTACATACATATATAGAGAGAGAATCTGCATTTGTGTTCTATTGCTCTCTTGAAGTCATATGATGGTGATTCCAGGACTCAACAGTGAAGGAAGCATTCTTTTCTTCTTGTCTAGAAATGCTGCTAAATAGAGTATATATCTTTAACTTCATTCGTTTCATCAACCATTTTAATGGATTAAGTTGCAAATTTAGCAATCACCATGTATGTTGATATCTACTTATGCGATTTAGTTCATATGAGTTTAACATTACTATGTAAATCAAATGTCTACATGACAACTTTTAATCGGTCTGCAATGCATATAACAATAAGACTGTGTGTATAGTTGTGTTGGCACTTTCCATATCTAAGTTTTCTACTTACGTGTCATGTCAAGCTTGAAGCAAATGTTATCAAAGTTGGCTTCAAGTAACAGCAACATAAGAATCATGAGACTAAAGCCAATCACACACTTTGGCTCCTGTTACAGAGTTTGTCATATCACTTAAGAGTGAAAACAAGTTTGGTATGTAATAAGCGGATCCAAGTGGAAGGGAGATACAAATTTTATGCCCAGTGAAGAGAAAAGGATCAAGCTCTCACTGTACCATTACAAGATTACGAGTGGCGAAACACAAAGACTGAAGCATGGCCACTAAAATCAGTGCAAACTTGTAACCAAACCACACACAACGTCTCCTTGGCTCCTCCATATGGCAAAACCCAACTAATCCTCTGTCTCTTTGGCTTTAACCATGTCTTTAGCTCCGACCAGTTATACTTCTCTGTATTCTTCCCCTTCACTGCCAAGGCCCCAGAAAACCAAGCAAAGCCCTAGTTTGATCACTCAACCAAGCTTTGTTTCCGAGAAATGTCTCGAACTTCGCTTTAAAGGCGTTAGAGACAGAATCCACAGCCAAAACTGAAGAGAAAGATGATGAAGAAGAAGAAGAAAAGTATGAAACGTATGAAGTGGAGGTGGAGCAGCCTTATGGTTTGAAGTTCAGGAAAGGGAGAGATGGTGGGACTTACATTGATACTATCTTGCCTGGTGGATTTGCTGATAAAACCAGAAAATTCACAGTAGGTGACAGAGTTATTGCCACAAGGTTTGTTCTTTCTCTATTCGTTTGAGAGAGGTGGAGAGGTTGCTATGTAACTATAGTACGTTGTAAGTGAGTGTGCAGTGCCGTGTTTGGGACAGAGATTTGGCCTGCAGCAGAGTACGGTAGGACAATGTACACAATCCGTCAGAGAATTGGCCCCTTGCTTATGCAAATGGAGAAGCGTTATGGTTTGTTGAAACTCCTAGTTTCCAGCTCTCTTGCTTTGTGTCATCAGTTCTGTCTAAAAAGAACTTGTGTTTATGTCTTCTTGTCTTGCAGGTAAGGTTGATGATTCTGGTGAGCTAACAGAGAAAGAGATTATAAGAGCTGAGAGAAATGCCGGTTTCATTAGCAGTAGATTGAGGGAGATTCAGGTTAGTTCCTCTTGAAACCTTCTTATGTTAACACTAAAAAGGGATGTATTGTGGCTTGTGAAGAAAGAACAAAAAGCTCAACGAGAGAATGATCTACGTGAAGGCTTGCAGTTTTCCAAGTAAATCCATCAGTAGTTCTTGTGAGTTAGCCTAAAGTGAGTATTGACTTGGCGCTCTAATTGATGTAGGGCTGGTAATATGAGGAAGCATTGGAGAGGTTTGAGTCTGTTTTAGGTTCTAAACCAACACCAGATGAAGCATCAGTTGCAAGTTACAGTGTTGCTTGTTGCTACTCTAAGCTTAATTAGGTAAAAGAGCTTTTTAATCTTTCTGATATTTACTCTTTGACTTGCAGAGCTGATAAGAGTTGTGTTGAATAGGTTCAAGCTGGTCTCTCGGCTTTGGAAGAAGCATTTAAGTCAATATATGAAGAATTCAAGGTAGTTTCAAATGGGTTATAATGTTCCAGTTGAGTTAATAAGAGATGGTGCTGCTTATTGAAGCTGAGTAATTGTTTCACAGTGCAGAGAATCCGAACCAATCCGGACCTGTAAAACATCAGGAAGTCAGAGGATTTTGATCCAGTCATGAAGCAGTTTGATGAATCTTTCATCAGTGAGAGTGCCATTAAAGCCATCACCATCAAAAGCAGTTTGATGAATCTTTTCATCAATGAGAGTGCCATTAACGCCATCAAGTCCTTGTTTGGCTTTAACAAGAAATAGTTCACCACCTAAAAGTTTATGTATGTCTCTTCTTGAGAGGAATTGTATCCATTTTCCCAGTCAATTTGTAACCAACTATTCATTTTAAATTCATACTAAGGAATAACTGATTTATTCATATGATTGGTTCAAAAATTTCAGTAAACAGCAGCACATTCTCTTGTTCAAAATCATTACACTTAGCTCTCTCATCTATTACAAAGCTAAAAAGGAATCAGTTTCCGGCAGAGTTACTTTATTCCCCTATCTCCTCAGTATCCATAACCTGAAACAAGAGAGAAGTAACACAGAGTCAGTGATGATGAGACATGAACTTTTTTGGAGGATCTTCACTGGAGATTCAAAGTATCTGAATGTCTGAACAAACCTGAGTTGTCCATTGGGTTGCCTGCAGGAACTGGCTCAGGCTCCTTGATCTCAACAACAACACAGTCTGACATCAAGAATGTCTTTGCAACCGAAGCTGCGTGTTCCAAGCAACACCTCACAACCTAAATCCAAATAAACACACACTCAGGTTCATGGATCTGTGATGACCACGTAGTAAAGCGGAAGACAGTTTATGTATGCTAAACAAACTGACCTTTGTTGGATCGATGATTCCTGCAGCCATTAGATCCTCGTACTTGCCGGTTGCAGCATTGTAACCGTACTTCACGTTATCGTTAGAAAGCACCTGCCATTGTATACAACAAGAGAGCTCTTCAAGCATCTGATGTAAACCAAAAGCAAAAAAAGTGTGTGGAGGCTTTTCTGTTAAACTACCTTCTCGCTAACTACGCTTCCATTGACTCCAGCATTCTTGGCAATCAGTTTCAGAGGGTAACTCAGTGCTCTTTTCACGATATCCGCTCCAACCTGAAGCAAGGTAATGCAGAGAAGCTAAGAGACCTGAAGGTTGAGGAAATAGAAACTGAAAGTCTTGATCAATTTTATACCTTTTCTTCATCATTGTCAAGGGCGGCTTTAATGGCATCAACCTTGGAAGCAAGACGAAGCAGAGTACACCCACCACCAACGACAATACCTTCCTCAACAGCAGCCTGCAGAATATAAATCCTGATCAGTATAGTTCACGAGTACGCAAAGAACACGCTTTTTATTTAGAAAAAAACACACACATCACCTTTGTGGCATTAAGAGCATCTTCAACTCTCAGTTTCTTCTCTTTGAGCTCTGTCTCCGTTTGTGCTCCGACCTTTAACCAATACATCAGAGCTTTCACTTAATATCTCTCCTTCATATTCTTTTGTTATGTTAAATAATTACCAATGGGGTTTGTAATTAACCTGAATCACAGCAACTCCACCAGAGAGCTTTGCAATTCTCTCATTCAGTTTTTCCTTCTCATAATCTTGCTCTGCTTGCTGCACAAACCAAGTAGCATACTACTGTTAAGTACGCTATCGACAAAAAAGCCAAACATAGATCATATACGCCTACTAAAAGTTAATACCTCAATAAGGTTCTTAATTTGTGTAACACGCTTTTGCACTGCGTCCTGTGTGCTCCCATCACCCACAATGGTCGAAGTCTCCTTAGTGAGGACGACCTTTGCTGCATGTCCAAGAACCTCTTTTCCAGCTTTGTCAAGAGAAAGACCAACTTCCTCACGAATCACAGTTGCTGCAAACGCAGATAGAAAGCCAGGACAAGATTAAAACCACAACGATTGGCTCAGCAATGGACACAGAGAACTTACCTCCAGTGAGGATGGCAATATCGTCAAGGTATTGGCTCTTGCGCTCTCCAAATCCTGGAGCCTTGAGAGCTGCAATCTTCAGTGTACCTCTAAGCTTGTTAACCACAAGGGTCGCTAAAGCCTCCTGCTCAATGTCTTCTGCAATAATTAAAATTGGGTATCCTCCTCTAATCGCATCCTCAAGAACACCAACAAGATCCCTTGCATTGGTGATTTTCTTGTCAACAAGAAGCAACTGCAACACAACAAATCCATTAGAGAGAGAGAGAAAGAGAACATATAACAGCTGCAACACTATGATGGAGTGGGCTCTGAATCAAGAAACAGTTTACCTTGCAGTTGTCGAACTCAACTGACATTTTCTCACTGTCTGTCACAAAGTAAGGAGAGACATAACCGCGATCAAATTGCATTCCTTCCACAACGTAGAGAGCGTTCTCGGCACTTTTACCCTCCTCAAGTGTCACCACACCCTTCCTGCCAACTCTGCTCATTGCTTCAGCAATCATACTTCCAATTTCTGCATTGTTACCCGCACTAACAGCTGCCACATCCGCAAGCTCACTGTCTTCAACCTACATCAGAGAGATGTCTTACTTTTAGAATCTTTTGTTATAGACTCGTCACATATTCAAAGAGATTCTTATAAAAATTTGTAACCTCCTTAGACATTTTCTTGAGCTCAGCAACCAAAGCCTTTGCTGTCTTCTCAATGCCTCTAGTGATCAATACAGGGTTTGCACCAGCAGCCACCACCTGAATGACAACAAATTTAGAGATTAAGATCACCGTTCTTTTTGAGTTTCATTAGAGAAAGCTGAAAGAAGAACATTAGACATACCTTGACACCCTCAGCAATAAAGCCTTGAGCAAGAACCACAGATGTTGTGGTGCCATCACCGGCCAAGTCATTGGTCTTGGCAGCTGCTTGCCTCACAAGTTTAGCACCAATGTTCTCAACAGGATCTTCCAGTTCAACCTACAATAGAAAGTTCGGAGTTACAAGAGTTTTTTCAATGAGAATAAACATCATTACCAGAGGGGGATAACGATTCCATACCTCTCTTGCAACAGTGACACCATCATTAACAATTCTTGGTGATCCATACTTGCTCTCAAGAACAACGTTTCGCCCTTTAGGTCCAAGTGTAACACCAACAAGGTCCGCAAGCTTGTTGACACCAGCCTAGTACAACAAATGCAAAGACCATTAGCGGCAGCAGTAAAGTTTGGGAAGGGATTTTCCATAAGAAAGTAATTTAAAAAAAAAAAGATGCTCACTTGAAGCTTCCTGATGGTAGTCCCGTCTTTGTTGAAATGCAACTCCTTGGCAGCACATACAATAGCAGGACTGGATCTTCTGAGCCTGGGGAACACATTCTGCCTCCTCCCGAATGAGCTTGAAGACAGCTTGTTCATGAGTTTCTTATCCGCTTTGTGCCCATTTGGAGCAACCATTGAACCAATGGAAGACGTCGCAGTGAAAGTTGATGCCATTTTTTCACTACAAACACAGACACAATTCAACAGTTAGATAACATTTCTAAGAATTATAAAAAAAGGGTTTAAATAATCAAAAGAAACCAAACAAAAAACTAAAGCAATAAAAATTCACATCAAAATCAGAGAAAATAGGGGAAAGGCGACACATTTATTTTTAAAGTAGAGCTCACTAAGAATAACACACCATTGACAATATATAAGAAAACACTCACCTATATATATATATCTAAAAGTTCTTTTTTCATACATATATGGTTTACATACATAATCACAGGAAACTACTAAAGCAATGAAAATTCACATTAAAAAAAACAGAAGAAAGGCGACACATTTTTTTTAAAGTGGAACTCGCTAAGAACAAGACACCATGGAAAATCCAAGGAAAATAATCATCCATATATCTAAAAGAATACACAAAAATCTTCATAGAAATGAATATTGAAAAGCTTAAAGTAAAATCTTATCCAACATAACAACACACAGACGCAAAAGCATAAACGGAGCCAGTGAAAACGCAGAGGCACTAATAATTAAGAGGATAAAAAGAAACTAACAGAGAAGTCAAGCGGAGAAGAAGCACCGGATAAGATGGGGAGCTGCTGAAGCAGGAGGGAAGTAGGTTTATCTCCTTTAGCGAGAGAGAGAGGGTGTGCTTTTAACGTTACCTTTAGAAGAGCTCCTGAAGCTTTGAGTTAATCTTGGCCGTTGAATTCAACGATCCGGATAGGTAACCGGATCCTGGATTTTATTTCAAATTGGGCCTTTATCCTCGGCCCATTTCAAATAGAACATCATTGGCCCATTTCAAATAGAACAACGTTTAAGTTATTTTTTCTTTAATAATTAGTGGTGATTAGTTAATGAAAATTAAAACAGAAGTGTCAGTTGTTGCAACTCGAAGATATGATTTACGTGTCGGATCCGACGTGGCGTGTGTATCGTCTTCCTCAATAGCTCCGTGAGATTAACTTGGAAAAATCTGTTTTTTTTTTTTTTTTAAAGGACAAACCTTTTTGATCCTATCTCTCTCACGAAGTGGTTGAGACTGTTGCCATAAATAAAAGCACTATCTCTCTCTCTCTTTCTCTCTCTCTCTCTCTCAGATTGATTGATTATTTGGTGGGTTCGACGAAAGCGTTGATCTTTTTGCATAAATGGCATCTCTTTTAGGCAGATTCTGCCGAAAACTGGTTGTTCCGAGCTCAGCTCACGGATCACGGATGGTTTCTACGACGTCGTGTGGATCAGAAACCGTGAAGTCGTTGAACCTGTACTCTGCTATCAACCAGGCTCTTCACATCGCCTTAGAATCCGATCCTCGGTGAGATCTTCTGGATTCTTCTTTTACTTGTTGTATAAACCATTTGAGTTCTTTGTCTTTTAAGACATCAGAGACTGATCTTGTTTTGGTTTGGAACTCTTTTTTTCTTTTCTTTTTTGTGGAAGCTCTTATGTGTTTGGGGAAGATGTTGGCTTTGGTGGAGTCTTTCGCTGCACAACAGGATTAGCTGAACGGTTCGGGAAGAACCGTGTCTTCAACACTCCTCTTTGTGAGCAAGTAATCTATCTTTGAATCCTTTTACCTGCTTCATGTGTTTTCTCAAACTTACAGAGCTAGTCTTATTGTTCTTGATGAGCCACTCACATTAGCTTCTTTTTGATTGGATTCAGGGCATTGTTGGATTTGGTATTGGTCTAGCAGCAATGGTGAGTTCTTGTTTGCCTTATTCTTCTGTTTCTCCCAATCTGTTGTTATAACATCTATGAATGTTTGATCTTGACAGGGGAACCGAGCAGTTGTAGAAATTCAATTTGCAGACTATATTTATCCTGCTTTTGATCAGGTAAAAGTGTTCCCCACCTAAAAACCAAGAATCTGATTTTTCTGCTGCTGAGTTTCTGATAGAGGTAGTGATTCACAGATTGTTAATGAAGCTGCAAAGTTCAGATACCGAAGTGGTAACCAATTCAACTGTGGAGGTATACCTTATCTTTACATTCCTTCTTGACTTCAAATCAGCGTCTCTTTTACTCATTAGGGTCTTTTATATATAGGACTTACTATAAGAGCACCATATGGGGCGGTTGGTCATGGTGGACATTACCATTCACAGTCCCCTGAGGCTTTCTTCTGCCATGTCCCTGGTATTAAAGTTGTTATCCCTCGGAGTCCACGAGAAGCAAAGGGACTGTTGTTGTCTTCTATCCGTGATCCAAATCCTATTGTCTTCTTCGAACCAAAGGTACTTGCTTGTCTATCTCTTTACACCAAATCAGCTTCTTCTTGAAAACTTGTTCTTCTTTCAGTGGTTGTATCGTCAAGCAGTAGAAGAAGTTCCAGAGCATGACTATATGATACCTTTATCAGAAGCTGAGGTATAATATCTTTACTTATCAAACAGTGTATGATAACTTCATAGTCTTTAGTCTGACAAAGGAGGGGTTGTTGTCAGGTTATTAGAGAAGGCAATGACATAACACTTGTTGGATGGGGAGCTCAGCTTACTGTTATGGAACAAGCTTGTCTAGACGCAGAAAAGGTTTCAGCTGCTTCATCTTTCAACTCAAAGATAATTGGTTCGTTAGCAGTTAGTAACGTAGGGCTTGAGTTTATAATGCAGGAAGGAATATCATGTGAACTGATAGATCTCAAGACTCTACTGCCTTGGGACAAAGAAACAGTGGAGGCCTCGGTTAAAAAGACTGGCAGGCTTCTTGTAAGTTTCTCAAGCAACTGTCGGTTTTTGTGTGGTCGTTCTTATAGTTTGCTTTGGCTTGGGGGTTGCAGATAAGCCATGAAGCTCCGGTGACAGGAGGTTTTGGAGCAGAGATATCTGCAACAATCCTCGAACGTTGCTTCTTGAAGGTAAAAAAAAGCTCAATGTTAAATTCATCTACAAGAGATCAACTCTCAAGTGGTTTGTTTCGTCTGCAGTTAGAAGCTCCAGTAAGCAGAGTTTGTGGTCTTGACACACCATTCCCTCTTGTGTTTGAGCCATTCTACATGCCCACCAAGAACAAGGCAAGCTCCTATTCCTCATTACCTTCCCCATCCATAAAACACATTTTCTAATTCATGGGGTTTTCACGTTTGTTGCAGATATTGGATGCAATCAAGTCCACTGTCAATTACTAGCCGCCATTCGATCTGTTTCTTTATGTATTATGTAGCTATTTTATGCGGTTCTATGTGTTTATATGACAAACTGATAAGCAATGAAATGCCTTAAGACCATCTGAAGCCACATATAGTCGCCTAAATCCATCTAAGATTCACCCAAACTCCATTTCAGAAACTAAAGCTACAAATAGGATTAAAGGAGTTTATTACAGAGTCGTGGTGTCTTATTACACAGGGTTAGTAGAGAAGTTCTAAGTTACTCTTTAACAATTTGGGTACTGGTCACTAAAACAAACATTACAGGAAACATGATACTTGGAAGAAACTTAAAACAAACAAAAAAAAGAAAGAGATTGGAATCTCCATTCTGTATTTACAAATTCTGGTTCTCAATCTGAAACATCATCAAACACAGTCCTTTGTTGAAGGAAAATAACCTCACCAAGCGCTTTGCCACCACTGGGATCTCTGGTTCATGGCAAATCCAAACGTAAACATGTTTTGTTTTGCTGCTGATGTATATATATAGGCTCTGCTTGTATCAAAAGATTAATAATCAAACCACTGGTGGTTGATTCAAGAGCTATGAAAAAAAGAAAGTTAAAGACTTACATACAATCATTGCTGGATTTTCCTGAACTCTGTAAGAACTGGGTAGATATTCTCAAAGGCTGTGTAAGTCTCTTCTCTCATCTGATAAGTGTAACCTCAGGATTTCATCCGATGACTCACGTATATGTTCATGACAAGGTTTGTTAAAGGTAAGACTATTTACCTTGGCTCCAGTTATAACAATCTTCCCTGACACAAAAATCAGTAGCACAATCTTTGGTTGTTTCATCCTATATATCAGTCCTGGGAACAGTTCAGGCTCGTACTGGCATCATCAAAAACGAGAGAGAGAGAGATGCGAACCATCAGACCAATTATCTCCATCTAATGCTATACAACTCTTGAGGTTATCACTTACACTTGAGAAAGCACTGTGAGAGTATGCAAGACCTTCAAGCCTAATGGGGAATTTGACATCGCAAGAGCCTACAATGTTCTGAATCTTGAAATCCTGCAAAATGTAACCAGAAATTTCATTGCTAGACCGTATAGCCAAACGAATAGAACAATATAGTGTATGTTGTATCAGAGATAGATCATTGAGTACCTTGAACTTTGCAGGAAAGCCAAGCTTTTGAACAATCCGAGCGTACTGAACAAAAAAAAAAAGAGTTCTTTAACATAATAGAAAACAAAATACCTACTGCAATTAAATCAAGTTATGACTCTAGTGTTCCTATAATAAGAAAGAAAATCATCAGACTGTATTTAGAGGAGCTGGTTTACCTTTCTCGCAGCCAGCTTTGAAAAATGTTCACTCTTAGCTCCGGTACACACCTAACAGTAGAGAAGAACATGGTAGATCAAGCAAATGTGACCAGATATGCTATAAAGCCAATGTAACATACCATTTTCCCAGAAGCAAAGATCAATGCTGTAGTCTTTGGCTCTCTTATCCTCATGATTACTGCAGCAAAACGCTGGAACAAGACACACAAGCAAGATTAAACTATATTCAAAATACAAAAACAAAATTAGTTTGAACTTCCAGTGGGCATTCATTTCAGAGAAAAGACACCAAATAAACTCTGACATACGTCTCTAAAAAGATTCATGCCATAAATCATCAATACAGAGCTGTAGAAAGACTAATGACTAGCTAAAACTAAAACGAATGCAAACCTTGGGGTTATACTCAGCATTACGAGCCTGCAAAGCTATGGATTTAAGATCAAGCTTGCAGTCCAAGTTCACTGTCGAGACAATGTTTCTGAAACAAACAAACAAACAGACAAAGATTTGAAACCATGTCAGTCCACAACAAAACACAAACTCAAGAATATCTATAAAGGGTGTTATATAGAAAGACAAGAGAGGAGGACTCACTGAAGAGTTGGAATAATCCCTGAAGGATGCTTCATAAGGTCAACTGGTTGACTCCCTTCCATTCCTTGTTCAGCCATTCTCTAACATAACACAAATCGTAAACACAACCAAATCAGCTAGAGATCTCGACACCAAACAGTTATAATTGAAACTCATGAGAATCTACAAACATCCACGAGACAGATTAGGTTAAGGCTTCAACACTTGAATTCATTGACCAAAGCTATTGAAACTAATCGAGAGAAATCTGAGATCCAATTCTAAACAGCTACGAGGAAACTGAAACCAGATCCGAGTGATTGAACCCATTAGAAACAGAGGGTAAGAATCAAAATCAAACCTTTCGTAAGATTGGAATGTGAAATCTCAAATCTAGGGTTTCGTAACTCTCCAAATGATTTGAAAAGGAGAAAGCTTTATATATATATACAAAGAGGGATTTTAGAGAGGGAAAAGAGATTTGTAAAATGGGATTTATAAAGGAAGAGACTCGTTTTCTATATCGCTCCCTCTTTGGCTCTCTCTCTTTGGGGATGGATGAGGTTTTGTTCTGAGAAGGTCGCGTTTTAGATCTGAGGAGCCTTAAGACATCTTTATACCTATATATACTTTCCTAAACTACCCTTCAATCTTTTTGTCCGATGAGGGTAGTTCAGGGAACACATGTCGAGAAATCTAATTTTACTGTCTTTGCTGGAATTTAAGGTGAACGACTACTCTTTCTCTGCCACGTATGATATTACAAGATATTGTCTAATCAGGTGTATTCAAATTGAGAATTCGAGTGATTTGTATCAGAACTTACTGAACTTTTGAGTTTAAAAACAGTGTTTTCGATCGTTGAGATGTATAAAAAAAACAGTGTTTTCATTCGTTGTGATTTAAAAGCGTTTTGATGTAGTTTAATAAAAAAAAATGTTTTAGTTTAGTATTTTAATCAATATCACAATAAATTTGATAACTCAACCAAAATCTTGTAAAACATTAAAAATTAAATCACTTTCAGTGGTCCACTAAGTGATTTTGTATCCAATATTTTATTTTCTATAGTAATGTTACTGATTATTTTGAATTCTATTTACCCATGTTCCAAGCTTGTTTGGCCATATTATTAGCTTCAATCGCTAAAACAGTGGCCAATTCTTTTACTTGTTTAGAAGTATGGAGTTATAACTTTACTCACTCTTAAGTTCAAGACGAACACTTACTAGGCAAGGTTTGGCCATAGTTGTGTAAGAGAAGAATCAAAGTGATCAAAGATAAAGCCTGACAGATACATATATAATGGGAGAGAGGTAGTGTAATCTAAGTTCTTCAGGGCGCATAGACAAAGAGATTTAGTGTGAAGTGTTTGTTATTAATAAACCAACCATAAAGTTTGGGGACTAAACACAAATCCACCAGTTGGATTTTTGTTTTCAAAAGAGTAAAGCGCATTCAACCAAATCTAGGAAGCATATGTACAGACAACCAAAAAGAGGTTGGACCGTGGTTTCATGAGTCATGACCATATCACAAAAGCTTTCTTTGTCTCAGGAAACATGTTTTCTTTTCAGTTTGTATCAGTCGATGGATTGCTGCTGCTTCGGGATGACGAGAACAAGCTGCTAAACAGCCACGGGATTGAGAATTCAATCCCATCACCATCATCATTCTCCTCCTCCTCCTCTTCTTCTTGCTCAGGGTGACTGGTCTCACTTCCTTGGCTGCTTGTAGAAGAAGAAGACTCATTAACTCCATTGTTGTCATTTGTTGCTGAATCAGCACTAGTCTTGGTCTCATCCGAAGGTAACTCATACCTACAAACCGGGCACGAACTATGAAGCTCAAGCCACGGGAGCAAACAGTCTCCATGAAACTTGTGCTTACAAGGCATTTCTTTTGCTTCCATCCCAATCTCAAAATCATCCAAACAAACAGAACACTGCAGACTAGCCTCCTCTTGGATTTTGACAGTAGCCAAAGACTCAACTGCTTCTTTACGAGCTGGAGGTGTTCCATATCTGTTTGGATCGTTCTCCGCTAAACGCTGAAGCAGGGCTTCGAATCCAGGACCGATGAAATACTCACTCAACGAACCACCAGGCACCATGATCACTCGTCCTCTCTCTGTATCATCACCATCAGATTCAAGTGTTGAACCTGAACCTCCTACTACTCCATGAAGCGATAATCGTACAAGGGAAACGGAATGTCTTCCTCTTCTTCTCCTGAGAATCTCTTGGAGCTGAGAATCCACCTCGTTTTGGTTATCTTCAACAGTACTCTGGTTACTTGTGCGGAGGGCGTGATCATTCATGAGCTGCTGCATCAAGATGGGAGCCCAGAGAGAGTTGGTATCTGGAGAGTGTTCTTCCTCCTCAGGCATCTCTTCAACAAAACCACTTGCACAAAAGGGGCATTTGATCTCAGCTTCCATTAGTGGATTCACAGTTCGAGAACACATGTGGCACCAGTACGTCGTCGTTGCGATTGCTTCTTCTTCCATTGTCGATCTCTTCTGTTTATAGACAAAACAAGCAAACACTCAGCTTCAACCAAACGGTTCCACAAGACATCAAATCTCCAAGAAAAGAAAAGAAAAGAAAACCATTTTTAAAGCTCAACAGATAATTCCAAGTAATAAAGAATAAAAACTTTGGAACAAATAATCAGACGAGAGAAGTTTGAAACCACACCTACCCACAAGTCATCGATCATACTACATATTACTGATGGTGTCTTGGTAGTCCGATTCAAAGTAATAATACAACGTAACATTCATTATCTTAACTCACAACAAAAACAAATAAATGAGAGAAAAGTAAGCACCTTTCTTGTTTAAGAACCTTCGAGTCTTCTTCTTCTTCTTCTTTTATCAAGAGCAGATGAATCTCTCTGATACCCACACACACCACAGAAAACACAATAAAGCGCAGGAAAGAAAGGGTTTAGGTTTGTGGGATTTGAAAGGAGGTGTAAGGACTAATGAAAGATTCCAGATCCTTCTTCTTGTGTTTTTGTCTCTGTATCTTTCTTTAATAAGCTGCTGCTGACTAATTAAATTTCAGAGTGGACTTTTCCCATTAATTAGTTAATTAATTAGATCAGCTGACTGATTAGATCAGATAAGACTTTTCAAAGAAAGATGACTGAAAAACAAACTCATGCATTTTTGGGTTTATTTACTGGCTTCAATCCTTTTTTTTTAGCTCGACTTTATCGTGGGCTTTATTTTTTTATATAGTTATTGTATAATGGGCTTAGACGTTTTTATTTTTTAAGAGCTATATCACACTTGCTAACGGTGCAAATTCGTACACAAGAAGACTTCAGTGTTCTTTCATTTTCATGTGTTCCAATAAAGTTTTTAGAGTTTGTAGTAGAAACTCAAACAATGGGTGGTTCTAGTTTCAAGTCGGAGATCAAACTCGAGTTATGATTCAAAACCATGTCTAAACCTGATCTCCCAACATTCTTACATGTCATCTCTCTGCAAAATGCAACTTGCAATCTTCTTCATGCTCATCTACGCATGAGAGTAGAGACCCACAAGATTCAAGCTTGGTTTATCAATATTTTTGGAATCTCAAAGATCATCTACATATCAAACACACAAGGACGACGAGACATCTAAATGTCGGAATCTTCATACTCTCTATCCATTGCAACCCAAAAGAAAGAAAAATGTATCTCCATTTACACAAAAGAAAACCCGGAAAGAATCATATGATATCCCATCAAAGTATATTCTGACCCTAATTCTAACAACAGATCCCCCCCTCCCCCCCAAAAAAAAAGAAAAGAAAAATTCATACAAATTAAATAATGAAAAAGGTAGAAACTGTGCTTACTTGTCGTCAACATATAGAGTCTCATCTTCTTGGAGGTGGTATATAATCTTCCTGTCCTTTGTAAGAACATGTAGATTATCTCATGTCTTCGAATCCTAAACCTCAGCTAATGCGAAACAGACAAGTTCTTTGTTTAGATGCTAAAATAGCACCATCGTTCTTGAATGGAGTTTGCTCATAATGATGATGAGGACATCCCCGGCGGTTGCTTCAACCCTTTCTCTTCCTACGAAGAAATAAAACGTGACCTGTCTTATTATATGTGATTAGATACGAGAGTAGTAAAGGCAAAAGAAACAAGACATATGGAGAGACTAACATCAATTGCATGCAATGATCTGGATCCGGGGGACTTAATCTGAGAGGCTTCTGCAGCAGATGGTGATCCATTGTTCTCAGCTGAATAATGATTCAACTACAAAACGATGAAAATAATTTGGATTGACTGAATGACTTCTTAATTGCTGTCAGCTGAAACTTCCCATTATTATTATACTATGTAGTGTGTGTTATGTTATATCCTAAATTATCATTATTAAGCGTTCTTGTTCTTTGCATCCACCATAGAAGGACAAGAAGAACCATATAGCTTGATAAGCTTACTAAAAAGCGGTAAGCTTTGACTAAAAAGAGAGTAGCTGTGTTACCTTTGGTGAACTCATATTGGATTGGGCTTCTTCAAAAAGAGAGGAGTAGTAGGCAGGGTCGTAGATAGAACCACCCAAGATTTCTTCAGCAGCACCTGAAGAACACTGCCTGTCTATAGCAGGAGTTGGAGGATTCAAGAAACTGTTCCTCAAATCAGAATCCGTTTCACGTGGGAGTGAAGTGTCGACAATAGAAGCTCCCAGCCTATAAATCTGAAACCACAAGAGTGAAGAAGCGAGCCTCACAAAGAAGCCAATCATCTCCATAGCCATTGTAAGCTTCACTGAGAATATGAAGAAGGTTCCATACGTCTCTGCCGAAATGCTCCTGCAACATCATCATCGATAATCGAATGTTATTGTCAATCAAAGGCAATGTCATCAAGATTAGTTGAGATTTCGCAAGAGCTTTATACCAAATCTCTTCGGTGAAGAGGATGAACCAAGAGATATCGAGAAGGAGAGCACAGAAGAGGAGAACGGCGTAGGTGCGGCCGAGACTTTGGCTATTGCTTTCGATAGCCACAAGCGCGAACAACGCAATCGCTAAGTTGATTAGTAGAACGCCATTGTATAATGCTCCTAGTGATCCGATTAGCGCGCATCCAATCTGGAAAACAAATCACGAATCGATGAACCCTAGACTCACTCAACACACAGATTTGAAGAGAGAGAGGGTGAGACCTGGATGTAAATAAGGAAGACGGCGAGAGATTGGAGCTTAACGTAGTCGCGAAGCCAAGGATGTATTCGATCTCGTAAAGAACCACAAAGCATCATCAATCTCGTCCCTTCATAAAAATATCTACGATGATTCTTCTTGATGTCGCGTGGAAACAACCGCAGATCAACGGAGAGAGAGGAGAGAGTAGAATCGACGGTGGAGAATTTTCGGCGAGAGTAGAAGTGTTAGTGTTGGCGGGGGGATCACATCGAATCGAAGATGATCAAATCAGGTAAAATATATTCTCCCCACCCAGCCAGAGAGATTAAAAATGAATCTCTTCAAAGTGAAAAAATAAAATAAAAATCAACTCAAAGAGACACTGGAATAACGCTGTTTCTTCCTTCCTTCCCCACTAGGCCCACTCCTTTCCTTCCTTGCTCTTTTTTTTTTTCTTTTTTTTTTTATTTGCTCAACTTCAACATTTTATTTCACCAAATTCATGGATACAAAGCTTGACCACAAGAGATTTATACCATTAGTACATTTGACGCGATCTAGTACTACCCTAAATCACTTAACTGGATCCAACCCTACTTAATGATCCACCTCTTCAACCTCCTAATTCGACCTCATACAACCACCTTTCTCTGTTTGTTTACAACTCTCCAAATTGAAAGTCACTTTTTAATTAGCAACATGGAATATAATTATTTCGGGATTAAAAAAGAAAATATAATTGTTATAGAATGAAAAAGTGCAACTGCATGTTGGTGTAGCCATCATCAAGGCATGAGCCACGTGAGAGTGTTCACTCACCAATTTGCTTTAGACATTTTGAAGGTTCGCTGGCATAACTACTACCTCTAATTCAAAGAAAAGAAAAAAGTGTACACAAACACACGTTCATTATATAGAGCTAGACAAACTTCTTGAGAAGAGATTAGATCTAAGTGAAGATGAGAG
This sequence comes from Sinapis alba, assembly GCA_012274485.2. NCBI lineage: Eukaryota > Viridiplantae > Streptophyta > Magnoliopsida > Brassicales > Brassicaceae > Sinapis > Sinapis alba. The sequence continues at coordinate 103,239 of MU106377.1, read as the reverse complement.
ACTGTGCTTGCATTGCATACTCATTTTAACATTTATTTGTCTTATTTTCTCATCTGTGTGAAGAGTTCCGATGGCTTTCCTGCTCCTCCCGTGTTGCCACCAAAGCCTGAGAACCCACCACCACCGGCTTGCCCTTGCCCTTGGCCGGCAAAACCCCCAAAACCACCACCTGTCAAAAGGAAAGACAATGGTCAAGATGTATGTACATATCAATGTTTAAGATGCTATCTATATACCTCCTGGTACTCCGGAAAAACCTCCACTATTAGGCGGAGCAAAGCTTCCAAACCCTCCGGACCCTGAACCAAGTCCACCAAATCCTCCACCGCCTCCTCCTCCTGGAGCAGCACCCGCAAAACCACCACTACCTGAGGCTAAGGCAGCGAAGCCACCACTTGGACTAGAAGAAGCACCTGCGAATCCCCTACCAGCCGAAGCCATGGCNAACTGTATGTTGGTATAGCCATTATCAAGGCATGAGCCACGTGAGAGTGTTCACTCACCAATTTGCTTTAGACATTTTGAAGGTTCGCTGGCATAACAACTACCTAATTAAAAGAAAAAAGTGTACACAAACACACGTTCATTATATAGAGCTAGACAAACTTCTTGAGAAGAGATTAGATCTAAGTGAAGATGAGAGACTGTGCTTGCATTGAATACTCATTTTAACATTTATTTGTCTCATTTTCTCATCTGTGTGAAGAGTTCCGATGGCTTTCCTGCTCCTCCCGTGTTGCCACCAAAGCCTGAGAACCCACCACCACCGGCTTGCCCTTGCCCTTGGCCGGCAAAACCCCCAAAACCACCACCTGTCAAAAGGAAAGACAATGGTCAAGATGTATGTACATATCAATGTTTAAGATGCTATCTATATACCTCCTGGTACTCCGGAAAAACCTCCACTATTAGGCGGAGCAAAGCTTCCAAACCCTCCGGACCCTGAACCAAGTCCACCAAATCCTCCACCGCCTCCTCCTCCTGGAGCAGCACCCGCAAAACCACCACTACCTGAGGCTAAGGCAGCGAAGCCACCACTTGGACTAGAAGAAGCACCTGCGAATCCCCTACCAGCCGAAGCCATGGCGGCAAAGCCACCAGTGGCACTGGAGCCAGCACCTGCAAAACCACCAGATGCTGGAGCATTTGGGAGGCCGCTTCCTGGGTTTGAGCCTCCAAATCCGGTGGGAGAACCAAACGTAGCTCCTGGGAGACCAGCACCTATCTGCCTCGACTGCCCAAATGAACCAAGTACCGATCCTAGAGCTTGCTGTCCTACGCCAACCTGTGACGGTTGGCCAAATCCGCCCTGAGTGGGAGTTTGAGAAGGGGTTGTAGAAAACCCACCAAAACCTGTCGGTTGAGATGGTTGGGGATTTTGAAAACTGAATGATGCAGGTCGGAATAGCTCTCCACTGGGGACTGTCATATTGAATGGATTACTTGTTGCTGTCGTAGCATTACCAAAGGGACCACCAAATGGATTTGTTTTGGGAGCAGCCGGGTTTGGAGTTGACCCAAGCCCGAAACCTCCAAAACCACTCATACTAAGTTCACTCGTCTGGCTAGCCTCTGGAGCTTCTTCGTCCATTTCATCTTCCTGTGTATCTACAGTGTCTTTTTTCTCACCCAATGGACTTGCGGAAGTTGAAAAGGATGCAGGGAAAGACACAGGTGTCGGCGATGGTTGTTGCGGCTGAGAACTACCAGGCCAACTGAATGAAGGCGGCACCATACTTACAGCACTAGACTGTGTTCCGGATGAAAATCCAGAAAGGAACCCAGAAGAACTGACAGGGGTTACTGTAGTCTCTGAGGTCGAAATTTCACTTTTCACCGGCAGCAGCTCAGTCTGTAATGTTGTTGCCTTTGCTACAGGATCTGGAGAGCGTCCCGTACTTACAATTGAGGAACTTTGAGCCTCTGTTTCTTTAGGTTCTGAAACTGGCTCTGTAATGGACACAGCAGACGACGGAGTAGCAACTTGAGAAAACTTAAACGCGCCAGGAGCGGTAGAAGTAATAGGGGCAGTCAAAGTTGAAGAGGTTGATGAAAACAAACGATTACTGACTGTTAGGGAACTGGTTGTAGAGACCAGACTAGGTGACACTTGTGATGCTGTAGAAGATGGTGGAAAAAACGAAGATTGGCACGTTGAAGATGAGACAACTTCAGGGGATGAAGGTGACGAAGCTGGTAACTTAAAAGAGAAACCAGCTGTAGGGCCAGGTGATGGAGAAGGTGTTGACGTAGGTGCTTGATTGAGATCTAAACTGGCACCGGTCAACGATTTACCAAATGGAACACTGATCCCCGTAGCTGAAACTGTAGATGTCGGTGCGACTGAAAGTGTTTGTGGGACTGATGCTAAGCTGATGGGAATAGATGTTGGAACTGAAACTGACAATAACAGTGTCATTGACCAGATACTAAAGTTATGATAGTTGAATATTATGTTAATCAAACAAAATAGACAGAGGACAAAGAATATATACCTGAATCTTTCGTGGAGGATGGCAGTGAGCGTGATGCCGGTGTAGGTAAGGAGGAAAGGGAATCAAGTGACGTGCTAGACAAAGGTGAAGATGAAACTGATACCGTTGCAGGAAAAGTTAATTTATTACCAGAGATACTGCTACTGGTATTGAAACCAAACAGTGATTGCACAGGGAAACTAGATGCAGGTGCACCTGTAAGCCGCTGCGCACTTCCAGCATCTCTATCAGGAAACATATTTGCCTTGCCTTCAGAAAGTTTAACTCCTCCAGCCTTCTTTTCTGTCTGTTCAAATACAATCGGTGTCTTTGTATCCTTACTCTGCGACGGGGCAGATTCCTCAGCATAAGAAGCTATACTGTTCGACTTATTTCCAGACCAATTGAAACTTGGCTTTGATGCAGATGCTGGAGAGAGGGTAAAGGGACTGTTAGATTGTGGCATAGCTGGCCTTGATTTGAACGAGGTTGATTGAGCTTCAGATGTGTTTTGCTTAAATGATTCCATTATTCCTGCACATATTGATGAATAAAGCATACAAATAAAACACAAGAACATTCTCCAAGATCAAATTAATGCACTACACACTAAATCTACACTCACCCTTATTCGAGGAGACTACAGGTGATGCATGATCTTTTAGGCGAAGCAGTGATTGCTCCGTAGGCCGTAATCTTCTGTCACTCGACACAATCTGTTGGTTCGTACCCGTCTTCTGTTGCTCCTGCAGAAGCATCCTTTTGACAGTTGTTTTCGGAGGCTCAAAAGCAGCCCAATTCTGCATAAAGGTCACAAAAGTAGAGCCAACCGTGAGGTACACCGTAAATTAGAAAATGCAAAAATTGTTTCATCTAGTACTGAATCAAAGATTTCACAATTACCCTGTCTAATGATTCTCTCCTCCTTCTGGCAGTTTCAGGGTCAGAACTTTTCGTACCAGATGACTGACGTTGTCTTGACTGTGCATTTATACTTACAGGAATCGAAGAGAGTAATAGTTTTTTTGCTGAAGATGCAGTGTTGGCTTTTACAGCATCTGGCGAGTTGAATGAAGCATCATAAGGGATCCCAATCGTCTCAAACAACTCCTGCTTCACATTCTTTTTGACAGGTGAATCGATTTTCAATAAGGTCATTTGTTTTGAGAGACACTCTGAGAGTTGCTCAGCAGCTGCCAATTGGGAACTCATTGTGTTATGAAGGCTATGAAGTGATTGCACACGTCTGCAGAAATAATCAACCCAATTTTTTTAGTGGTGGAAAGGGGAGATATATGGTCAGTTAAAACAATTTCTTGCGATGTTTTTTCTTTAATAAAATTTCACATCCACAAAATATACCTTGAAGGAGCAGACCTATTTGGCACCCCTCTTCGGGCCAGAGGAAGTCCTCCATCGTCTTGGTAGCGGTCCAGTTCAAGCCGATTAAAATATCTCTCTAATTCAATCAGTTGATGAGTCAAATCCTGAATGAGAAAAGTAGAAGATAAATGACAAAACGAGCTTAAAGCAGTAATAGACAGATGAGTGAGATATAGCAACCCATAAACAACCTTGTTTAGTTTCACAATATGCTGCCGTTTAGCCTCAAGCTCAGGATTTAACCTCCGGCGGTTCCAAAGTTGCCAATACTGGTCATCAGAAGTTTGCTTATACATGCCTTCCATGTATGTCTTTTTTGCCAAAACTGAAATCCCCACATGTCGGAATAATAAGACACAAAATAACAACCTTATAATTTGCAGCCTCGATTGCAGTGGAAGATATGAAACAGTACTAAATATATCCAGAGACCAAAGAACAAGAAAACTGTAGCACAGCGACTTCAAGAGCAAATATGAAAACTGCAAAACCCACATTCATAGCGCAAGCTTATACTAATATCATCCTCGAACTTCACGCTATTTCACACAATCACATCCAGATATCAGATGTGCGAATACTGTACTTATCCCCAAGTATCCCAGTCAAAGGATAAATACCTACACTAAAGTGGGTTAATCTATCCGGATTTTTACCCATCTTCTAAATCTCGATTTAAGTTGAGATTTGTAGTCTAGAGAGATGTGATGGGATAAGAGTTAAAGTTGCCTCTTTCGTCAATCCTTTCTAAGTATTACCGGTAGTGTTTAGAAGAAAACAAAACAAATCTACCTGCCAACAATACTTTCGCGCTACAAACTGGATGATAAAATAAATAGATCACCTTGAATTGTTTTGTCCAGAAGATGTTGGATCTCTCCTTGCTGTTCGTGAGTTATGCTCTGAAGACCATGAGATCAAATTAGTTAATAATAAATAGAGAAAGGACCAGGGTCAATGACAATATTTGTATACTGGATGAGGGTGGTTTGGTCAAATATCAAAAGAGGTGCAAGTTAATACGAAGCAATAACCAAATACACGAACTTTTAAATGTACCTTGCATGTTTGGCACTTGCCAGCAAGAACTTCAAGTCCTTGCTCCAGTTCTTCAATATGACTTTTAAGTAATGAGGTGCAAGAATCCTTGAAACCACCTGGTCCTTCAATGGACTGTAAAAGGGCATCCATTTCTCTTGCCATCTCATTTACCTGGCACAAGAAAGAAAGAGGTACGTAAAAGATATAAATTCAGTAAGATAGATACTAGAGCACAGTATGAATGTGAAAGCATGAGAGTTCGGAACACCCTTTCCTAAAACACATAATAGCATGAATAAGATCTTACAGAAAAGTATAGTGAGAAAACTTTACATTACTGGGTTGCTTTGACATGTTAGGCTCAAGTCTCAGAGTTCCAGCATTGAGCGGAGTTTTGTGCTGCTGGTGATTAGAGGACTTTTCGAAGGAAGATTTCACTTGTAGTGACAATTGTGAGGCACGGATAGACGGTAGGGGGTCGATTTTTTCTACTCCTTCATCAGTGTCCTGACTTTGGCCTAGCGGAGGAGTTAGACTGCTCAGCGCTGATGCTCTAACAGTCTCAATAGCTTGTAGAGGCTTCTCTTTGATGCACGTAAGAGGATTCACATAACCAGTTCCAGTCTGTTCAGCTTGGTTTTGCTGAGTATCTTTCACCGATGGAAACAGACCGGAGCCAAAACTTGGAGGTGAGACGCCTTTCCCATTTGACCATAGCTGAGCTGGTGTATTTGTTGGTGGCGTAACACTAGCGTTCTGCGGGCCGGGATATGCTAATAAGCTTGGTGTAGTCTTTGTCCCAAAACTGGTCTGAAAATTCACAGACTTAGACTGCTCCGACATATCTTTCTGAAGTTTATCAGGAACAGGGAAGATATGACCGAATCCTGCAAATTTGTTGGTTTCATATCCTAAGGACGAAGGAGGTCGTCCAAAACTTGTTCCGAACTGCCTAGGAATCATGCTTTGTTGACCATCTGCGGCTTGTAATGATTTTCCAGCATAGAGTTCTTGTTTCACGTTGTTGTCCCCAGACACTGAACTTTTTACAGACTCAGTTTCTTTCTTAGAATTTTTTTCATTTGGGAACCTTTGTTCGGTATGCAACAGGGAAACTGAATTCTCTGGGTTGAGGTGTTTCTGTTCATTTTGAACCGCAACATTAAAATTTTGTTGTTGTTCAGACGCTTCCGAAGATTGTCCAGGAAGATCATCTCCAATTGAGGGGGTATAAGCATCTTCTTTATCAGAAGAAGAAGCCAAATCAACATCAGATGAAGCTGGGAGTCCTGAAACACTGTAGAGTAACACTTTAATGTCCCCTGTAATCTTGTTATGGACAATGAGAAACTTATTACCATTATGAGAGATAAAGCCTACCTAGCAACATTATACATGACCAGCTTTCCTTCCAAAGTGAGGCACAGGAGAACACAAATTGGAGGGAGTTCTTTCAGTTCATCATCTCCGGAACGGATATTAACGGTCCCCTCAACAGAAACCATATCGGTACAGAGTCCCATGATCATGTTGTCGTCTCCATTTTCTAGAAAAAAAAGAATGACATTTTTATATCAAACCCGTAACAGTACGAAAAAGCACAAATACAATACAGCGATCTAGACTGCATACCTTGGAGCCCAATCCTTGGCAAAAAGGTCTCTCGGTCAATATCAACAACGGAAACTGCACTTTTATCATCACCAGGTGACCAATTAAGCAAAACAATATGCTCATCTATGCTCTTCCTATTTGCTGTGATCGCCAGTTTGCTGTACGAAAATAAAGAGAAGTTAGCAATATTATACATCTTCAACCCTTGAAAATAGTGGTAGTTTACTTTGTCCATGTTTCTTATTGTGATGAGAGGAAATTTCAGGAATAACTAGACTGACTTTATTACGTTACCAGACGAAAATGGTAAATATCACAGAAACTTGTATAGTATTGAGTAAATGAGCTCAAATCTACTTTTAGAAAATGCTAGGAACATGTATCAAGTATCACAGTTAGTTGTATTTTGAAAAACACTCTCATTCGTAAACCTTGGTAATTTACAGCTCTTCCAAGTTGGTTACGTATGGAAAAAAAGGATCTAAGATCTAGTGGGAAAGATTGCATATGGCTTGCAGGGGGCAGGAAAATTCCAATAATTATAAAAGAAAAGGTTAAACAAATAAAAAGAGCGGCAAAAATTAGCATAAAATACCATTTGTCTACGTAGCTAAAGAGCAAATGAGGTCCAACACCAACCGGAACAAGATCATCCATTGAACATGGAAACAAATCAGAGAATGATATAGCAACCAGATTAGACGAACCCTGAAAAGAAGAAGCTCAAAAAAATCAGAAACCCGATAAATGTATATGTAGAAGTTACATATCATGTTTCACTCCATCTCAAGTAATTGGTTACTCACATCAGTAATCTTCCCGTCTGGACTCCTGATAACCTGAACAAGGTAATTTTCTTCCATGCCATCAATCAGCTGAAAGCATCCGAGAAGAATACAGTTCTGGCGTACCCATCTGATAGAATCAACTGTTACAGAGTGGTGTTAGTAAACAGTCAGTCATTGAGAGGGTTTGAATTCAAAGCCATCTATGAAACTTTTCAATGGTAGTGTGCATGAACGAGGGAAATTTCAACACCATCTCAAGAACAGTAAGGATGTTACCAAGATTTAGATGAGAGAGTAAGAAACAAGAACTTCCAACAGGATCATATTGTATGTATAGGAGTAGAGTACGACTCAGTCGATAAGAAAACACATCATACAACAACTATGCCATTTGAACCAAAACGGATACGTGCAACATACCTTTCACAGCACAGTTTTCATCAGAGTCACCAATCCATGAGTCAAATGATAGTGCTATGCAACGCTTCTCGTTAAACTTTGACGACAAAATACGCAGGCTATTATCTTGAGCCACAGCAATATAACTCCCTTTCGAACTCCATTCAACTAAGAAAAAACAAAATATAAACTCCATAATTACCAATAACATGGTTTATTGTGTTTCTAAAGGAGTAGCTAAAGAAACGAAACAAACCGGCGTCAACACCATCCATAATATGTGTAGGGGGTGCTCTATCAATTCCATGAAAGAGCTTCCCATGGTTAGAAAGAACAAGATAAGAATGTTTATCTTTCCTTGTCCACCGAAAATCCTTAACAAAGCCTGACTCATCAGGTGAATAAGAAAAAGAAGGCTTTGCATCCTGCACCAAAAAACAGATAAAGTGAGTAAACTGTCAATCAACATAGATTCTAAATCCTAGCAAAGGGTCATAGACAAAACTATCCAAATTGTGTGCTGCTTCTAGTTCATAAAGAATCCGCATAACATTAATCAAAAAAGATTCAAACTAAGCATTAGCATGTAGAATGAAGTAGAAGTTAGATTAAGGAAAAACCCACAAAGACTAAAGGCTTCAGAGCCATATACCTTCTAGTTGTGTGCTACAAAGACTAAAGGGTTATAGACAACAAAACTATCCAAGCTTGTGTGCTACTTCTAATTGTGTGGTTTCAAAAGCCATTCCCAAGAAAAAAAAAACATTAATCAGAAAAGGATTCTAACTAAGCAATAGAGCATGAAGTTAGATTTAAGGAAGAACCCAACATGAACAAGAGGCAGAGTCTATGCCACAAAGACTAAAAAGGCTTCAGAGCCACATTACCTTGCTAAGAAGTGAATCCACAGAGAAGAAGTGAATCTCAGCAGCGACGGAGGCAGCAAGAATCGAATCATCAGCTGAGAGAGACAATATACGAACGTCTCCAACAGGAACATCCACGAGAGCTAACTCCTGAACACAAACCTTACTGTTCTTGGAAGCAGAGATTACATCCTTGGTCCTTCCGACAAGAAACCCTAATTTTCACACACAAAAAAAAAACGGTCGGAAAAATCAAACATGTACCACCATCACGGGTTTGTGAATACTAACCGGAGGAATGTGCGATGAAAACCAATCCGCGGCGTTCGGAGATAGCGAGAGGCTGTGAGGGAGGGTTTTCGAGATCGTACTGAGCGTCTTCAACCTCTTTGATAGAGAGAGGTTCGCCGATTCTGTCGAAGTAGTAATCGGTAGTTCCGAGGCGATCTCCTTCCACCTCTTCTGTAATCTCAACTTTACTCATCTTTCCAGAAGCTCCTCAGGCTGCTGCTTCAGTGGTTTGAAAAGGCGAGAGTGAGAATCAGATTACCGCCGGTGACTTTTTGGTCCGGTGAGTCGATGCTAGAGTTTCAGCGAGGTTCGTTTATTTATATTGGGCCGGGTCGCGTAATGTAAACGGGCCTTGCCTGACGGTTAACAAAATGTAGTCGATTTTTTTTGTCGGCTAACTTTTCATTGATTTTAGTCTAATGGGCTCTTCTTACAAAGTGGGATTGGGCTTACCAAGATGAGGCCCAAATAAAATTACATCACAACCCAAAATAAAAACCAGTATACTAATGCTTTTATTTGAATTGTATACTAATTTTGTCAGATAACTAATTTTGTTAGATAAACCAGTTGTAAAAAATCTTTAACGTAGTCTGAATTTAACAAACGCCATGAACATATATTTTGGGATACTAATAATTACATTACCATAAATATAATAATTTAAATCATATTCCTAGCTACTTTAGCTAATTTAAATTTTCAAAAACAAATCTATACTTATTTTGAAATGTTTATGTCTAAACATGTATTTGTTTTAAAAATCTTAGTATCAAATTTAAACTTTATTATACAATTTTAAATCAAATTATTTATAATTTAATTTAATAAAACCTAAAAATATACTTATAACTGTAATATTTTATATTTTACTTTTTATTTTATCAAAATAAAATCACGTAAAGCACAAAAAACATAGTATCATAAATTATTAAGCTCCAAAGCTAAATACATTGAACAATATACACAAATGTCAAAACTGATTAACATATAAATCTACAACAACAAGAACACATAAATTAAGTTGATGGCATTCTCAACGGTTAGAAATATATTATAATAAAATATGTTTCTAATACTTTTATTTAAATTGTATACTAAGCTTGTTAGATAAACCATTTATTAAAAAAAATCTTTATCATAATATGAACTTAACAAACGCCATGTATATATTTCGGGATACTAATAATTACATTACCATAAATATAATAATTTTGATCACATTCTTAACTACTCTAGATAATTAAAATTTTCAAAAAAATATCTATACTTATTTTGAAATATTTCTGTCTAAACATGAATTTGTTTTTAAAATCTCAATATCAAATTTAAACTTTATATACAGTTTTAAATCAAAATATTTATAATTTAATGTAATAAAACCTAAAAGTATACATATAACTATAATATATTTCATTTTACTGTTTATTTTATTAAAACAAAATCCAATGTCAAAATTATTAAGCTCGAAATCTAAATACATTGAATAAGACACAACAATTTCAAAATTGATTAACATATGAATGTAAAACAACAAGAACACAAAAATTAAGTTGATAGCATTCTCAACGGTTAAAATATATTATAACAAAAATAAACATTCACACAGGTGCATGGTTCAAACTCTAGTTTAAGTTAAAACTAGATTCTTAAACCGCGCTTAGCACGAATTATTAAAAATTATTTATATAATATTTCTGAATGGTCATTTTACAATTTTTAAAAACTTATATTAAAATGTTTTTTTCAAGTCTGACATCTTTTATTTCTAATGTTTGATTTCTCGACAAAAACGTGAAGTTTGTATATACTTTCCTATAGATTACTATTATTGTCTATTTACTTATTTAACTCATAAAATACATTATTAAGTTTATAGTTTCATCATTTTGTCTTAATAATGTAAAGAGTGTGAGTTTCAAATATACCTCAACCATTCTAATTAGATTAGTAATCAAGATTAAGTTCATAGTTTCATCTTTTTGTCTCAATAATGTAAACAGTGCGGAGGGTCGGACATGGATACAAGCTGATCAACCATGTGTTTGAGGACCGATAAATATAAAATAAACTTTGGGGGGCAACTTTTAAACTAATAAGGTAGATGAGATGACAAATATGACAACTCTTAAATGATTTAACTCCTACACCCTGGGTTAGAATGCTGAGTGTTGCTATATTATTTTCTTTTATGCTTCTAGACTAGCAAATGTCAAGCCCAACTCTGAGAGTGCGAGCCTCAAATATGAGTCAATAGTGTGCAATAATGGATTGAAGGTTAGAATGCAATAAGGCCGGTTACCTCCTTTCTAGAAGGTCATCTATTCACCTCACCAAATTCTCGTCTCACAATATTGGTCATTGTCTTGTGATTGCAATGTAATCATCGGCTTCAACTCTCAAGTTTCATTCGTGAAACTTGCGATCCTCTCATATGTTTGTTCAAAATGTATGTTTTCTCAATTGTTAGGTTTTTAGCAATTGTAAACTCTTGTTACTTTTATCTTTAATTTAATGCACCAAATTTAGTCAAAAAAAAAAAAAAAAAAAAGGTTAGAATGCAATGTCCCACACGTGCAAAGAAATTATATATTGTTAACTATATATATATATATATATATATGTTTCTTAGGAAACCTATTGCTAAAAGATTTTGTTAAAATGCATTATCTTAACTAAATGAAATATTCGGATTTGGAACCGAGTATCATAGAATATATACAGAGTATATTTTAATAAATTGTTATTTTTTAACCAAAAATATTTCGATTTTTTTATTATTGAATCTATTGTCTACATTTGTATAAGGAATTTCTTATTACTAAATAAACAATTGATATCCCATTTTTGAAAACGATTTGGACTGATGGAAATATATCTTATCTGAATTAAATTGGTATAAAATATATTAATAAATAGATGATATTTCACATCATAAACAAAGATCTTGACCGTTTGAAATATTTAATAACAACGACATTTCACATTATAAACAAAGCTCATGATTGTTTGCATATGAGCATTGGTCATGTTTATTTTGATTTTAAGTATATAAGATAATTTCTTTCTCATAAAACCATATGCACTACTGTAGTTTATACATAAATAGGGGTTTACCCGGACTACATACGGGATATCTATTTTATGTTTAGTTATTTTTTTTAAAAAAAATTATATTTGAATATATATATTATATATATATATATGTTAATATTGGTTATAAAATAAGTCAGTATACATATTTAGAACTTTTTTTATTGATTGTTTTTGTCTAAATTTTTTGAAATGATAGAATTCACATATGTTTTTTTTTTTGGGTCTAAATGTTAAGATTTTCATACCATTTTTTTTTGAGTTTACATAGTTGTGGCTTGCCACTTATTAAAACTGGAAAATTAAGCTGAAAAGAGATTAAACATTTAGCTAGAGAAAGAAAAGAAAAATTTGCAACAAAGAAGGAGAAGGAGAGGCAGCTGGAATGGAGAGAAGGCGATCTCGGATCATACATTTAACCCTTGCGATGGAAGCAGCTTCGGATGATGGAGAGTCCATGAAGATGCGATGATTCCTTTCACGCCACAGAACGTAAGTAAGACTGAAGCAGAAGTTTGAAGACTCATTCTGATCCAAAATACCCAGACCATAAATGCATATGGGCAGTGGAATAACATGTGATCATGAGTCTCAAGTCCTGTCGATCGAGCATAAAACACAGTTTAATGTTAATAATATAAGATTTGAGCATAAACCAGCAAGGCAATCCATAGTAGAGAGACGTCCATGAAAAGCCACAAGTAACGAAAGAACACTTAGGAAACTCCTCACTGAACGATACAATTTTGGACCAGGAGACAGTTGCTGAAGAAATTCTAATTATAGTTTTTATAAGTATTGGATATTATTTTTAGTGGCATATTAAGATAGGGTTTAGGTTCAGATTTACAATATGAGGTAAAAATTATATTTGAAAATTATAACTTTTATAAGTATTGGATATTATTTTTAGTGGCATACTAAAATAACTAAAAAAATATTTGAAGCTTGTTTAGTGTTTATTATTTAGGGATTTGGTAATATCTGAGATTAAAGTTAATAATATAAGATTTGATGTTATTTTTTGAAAATATTATATTTGTATTAAAATTTAAGATTTGAAATTAAAATATTAAAGTTTTAAGTTTTATGTTTAGAGGTTATGGTTTATTTTTGTAGGGATTTAAATAGCCATGAAAATGGTGACAAATTTGTAACTATATTATAAATATTTATTAAAAATCTGTGACTAAATCGTGGTAAAGTAGTCACTAAAAAATGTGATTAAAAGCATGGGTATTTATAGTTACGTTTTATTTTGTAACTTTTTAGCCATGAATTAGATAAGAATAGTCATGTTTTTATTTCATGATATTTTTGTAGCTTTTTCGTAGCTATTTTAAAAAACTATATTTTTCGTGACTATTTTGTGGGTTGTGACTATTTTCTGTTAGTGTATTATTCATACTATTATATTTTGGAAAAGTAAAAAAAATACTTATGTATGCAGGTAGAACCGAAAACTATTAAATTCGGGTTTATCATAGGCTTCTAATTTAAAATCAATTAGTAATAAGATGATTGATGTGTTATTCATGTCTAGTTGAATTTATGGTATAGGAGCTTATATTTTACACCCTCTTTCGAGATGATGGTTTTTATAACCATATCTCGATAATATCCTACTATAGGATTTAGTTCAGTCAGACCACCAGACTATTTAGACTAAGTCGGTTTAAAATTGATCGTGCCTCTTTCAATGGGCCAAATTTATTTCAGTTCAGTTAAACAAAGTGTGTTATGGCTTTGATACCATGTTAAATTCAGACTTATCATGGGTTTCTAACTTTAAAAATTTTTTGAAAACAATGACTTGATACAAATGTGTGAAAAATTGATTTTGAAACATAATAAGAAATAAAGAGTAACACTAGTAATATAGGGTCTTTTCATTTTGTTTTGTTTGTTATTGCATCAATTGTGCCAAAAGAGAAACAACCCAGATATAAACACATGTACGGCGTGGACACTGCGGCTATTTGTTAATGGAGAGGACCTATCCTTTATATTTATTATACATTAATTGAAAAACAATTTAACACTTTCCATAGGTCTCTAGAAAAAAACAAAAAGGAAATTGGAAACAAGGACTTGATACGAATGTATGAAAACATGATTCTGAAACATAATACTCCCTCCGTTCCACTAAGATAAATATTTTACAAAAATAAATTGTTTCACAAGAATATATTTTTTATGTTTTTTTATACAAAAACTACAAATTTCAATAAAACTAATTGAATTTATTGAAAGATTATTGGTTAAAATACATTGGAATTTGATAATTTCTAAAAACGATATATGATTAATGTATTTTTTAATATGTTTAAAAATATTAAAACATTCATCTTAATAGAACGGAAGGAGTAACAAATAAAGAGTAACACTAACACAACTAAGTGAGAGATTCAAAATATCAGAGCATGATTATCCCTGAACCCCTTAATGGGGTTCTTAAATTTTACTTTTTTTTTTTTTTTTTTTTTTTTTTTAATTTTTTTTTAAAAAAAAAAAAAAAAAAAAAAAAAAAAAAAACCAATCGCAGGCCAATACGTGGCAGTGGGACCCGTGAACAGTGCAAGAGACGGTTCTTATTTAAGAAATTTTAGAACCGTCTCTTGCACTGTTCACGGGTCCCACATGTCAGTGGGACCCGCGAACAGTGTAAGAGACCCCAATAAGATACCCCTTTAATCATGCTCTCAGTGGCTTGGGTAAATGCAGAGAATCTTACCGAAAAAGTTTCAAACCAATGTATCGTCTTTTCATTTTGTAATGTTCTGTTACTGTATCAATAGCGCCAAAAGAGAAACAACCCACCACATGTAAAACGTGTAGGGCTTAGGCACTGAGGCTATTTGTTAATGAAGAGAACATATCCCTTATATTTCTTATACATTAACTGAAAATATTATAATGTGTGAATTACGTTATGTGTCATCAATACAATAATTTTCTTTTTACAGAAATAAATTGATCCATCTAAATATATATTATAATTTTCGTTTAACTAACCATAAAATTAATTAATAATATACAAAAATATTTTCGTTATTTTTTTAAAATAAAAGTTACAGTAGTACCTAATATCATTAATATATATATTAAAAAATTAATAATTTTAAATAATAAAAATTTAATAACATTTTTTATATTTTTATCTTTTATTTAATTTATATTATTAATACAAATTAAATAATCAAATTAATTATAAAAGTTTAAAGTTTTCCGTGTATGTTATATGATGAATAATTAAATTTTTTGTTATAAAAAAATATAAACGATCATAAAATTTTATGAATATTATACTCATTTAATAGATATTCATATTAGAAAATATATATTTTAATATCATCTAAAATAAACAATATACTGTATTAAAATATATAAAAAAATAGAAATATATAATATACTTAAATTGATAAAAACAATATTTTTACAATTTCAATTTGATAAAAACATTAAATATATTTTACATATCTTTTATTATAACTTTTAAAAATTTATTTATGTAATAAATATTTTATAACATATCTCAAACCGTGCAAAGCACGTATTATTATTACGTAGTAATATATATATATATATTATTGTATTAAACTAAATGCCACTATGATCTTCTTTAAGTTTAGGCAAAATAAAATAATAATAAAGAAAACAAACAGCATGGAGAAAAAAAACACAAGGAATACAGTATAAATATGTGTGTAGACATCCATAGTTCATCACAGTTCTCATCAAAAAACAAGTAGGAAAATGGAAACTACTCCACAATGGATCATGATGGGAGGAGATGGTCCTGAGAGTTACAGCCAACAATCCTCGTATCAGGTATATATATATATGATTTTCAAAAGTTAGCAAGTCAGACATGTATATATGTATGGATTAACAATCTCTTCTTTAATTAATATGATTTTCGCAGGGAGCTTTGTTGGAAGCCGCAAAAGAGAAGATGAACGAGGCTATCTCAGCCAGTCTCAGCCTCGACTTGATTTCTGATCGCTTCAGTGTTGCGGATTTTGGTTGTGCAAGTGGACCTAACACTTTTGTAGCAGTCCAAAACATAATAGATGCAGTACAAGACAAGTACCGCAAGGAAACCGGACAAAACCCGACCGAGAACATAGAGTTCCAAGTCCTCTTCAATGACTCTACCACCAACGATTTCAACACTCTCTTCCAGGCACTTCCTGCAGGCAGACGCTACTACAGCGCTGGTGTTCCGGGCTCTTTCTTCGGACGTGTTCTCCCTAAGCATAGTTTCCACATTGGAGTTATCAGTTATGCTTTCCATTTCACCTCAAAAACCCCTAAAGGGATCACCGACCGAGACTCTCCTCTATGGAACAGCGACATTCATTGCACTGGCTTTAACAAAGCAGTCAAGAAAGCATATCTTGATCAGTACTCGGCCGACACCAAGAATCTGTTAGACGCTAGAGCTGAGGAGCTCGTCCCCGGGGGATTGATGTTGCTTTTCGGATCGGGTCTAAGAGACGGGGTTAAGATGTCGGAGACCCCTAAAGGAATGGTGTTGGATTTCATCGGAGCTTCTCTTAACGATCTTGCTCAACAGGTACATATATATATATAGTTTCATTTTAAACTAGTTAATTATCTTTCTTTAAGACTACTTTTACATAACTATCATATCCTAAGACCATCTTTATCACGAGTAATTATAAGGGTTTTTTTTTAAAAAATCAGTGTGAACCTCACAGACAAACCAAAAATCGGTAACAAAAGTTACTAAATAAAGAACGCTTCTTGCACTATTTGCGCGCTCCACTGACACATGACGGCCCGCGATTGGTTCGCTTTTTGAATTTTTTTTTTAGATAAAAAATAAAAAAACAAAAAAAAAACGGCCGACACCAAATCCATCGATAATGATACTCTAACGATTGTTGTTATAATTTAAAACAGGGTGTCATCGACAAAGACAAAGTTGACGCTTTTAGCACACCACTCTACTTTGCAGAAGAAAGCGAGTTGAAGCAAATCATAAAGGAGAATGGGAAGTTCACAATTGAGGCTTTTGAAGATATCATTCATCCAAGAGGGGAGTTCCAGTTAGACCCCAAGATCTTGGCCATCTCCTTTAGAGCTAGCTGTGGAGCTCTCCTATCGGCACATTTTGGAGTGGACACAATGAGGAAAGTCTTTGAACTCGTCGAGGTCAAGGCACGTGAAGAGATTTCTCGCATCCAAAACTCCAAATCCGGAATGCAGTACCTCATCGTGCTTCGCAAGAACTGATTATCCAAATGTATTATTACTTTTATGATATTTCAAAGTTAATTTGTGTTGTCATTGTTGCAATTCTCCTTCTATCATCTCATGATGTGTTGTCTCTTGTTATTTCTTTTTTTTTTGTAAAATGTTTGTGGTTCTTTATTGTTGTTGTGTTAGTGTTACTAGATTCTCCGCACTTATGTCTTTTCAGTTTATGTTTCTAATTAATTATGTCTTAATATCTTTAAAAGATTTATTCTTTTTAATTTACAAAAATATGTTTTTAAAATTATGTGCAGTTGCAAAGAGTTGAAAATGCATTTGATCATCTTTAAATCAACTTTATTATTGAAAAATTATATATTTGGTGACATTTCACTTGTACCTGATATTCGGACATTCTAACATTTTATTAAACCGAAATCCGTTAAATAATTAATTTCATATAATTTTGAAATAAGAAATGTTTCTTAATATCTTAGTAGTATTTTCCACTATCACCTCAATGTTTAAGACCAATATGTAACCAATGGCATATGTTCTGACGAAGAATGAGGTCATGCACCCCATCTAATTTTTAATTTTATGTAGATAATTAACTCAAAATCTTGATTGTCTTTAAATAATTACAAAATTAATACGTTAGGCCAAAATAAAAAGAAGATAGTTGAAGAGTAAGATTTTTAGAAATATTTTAAAATGTACTTATGTTTTAATTTTTGGTGCACCACTTTATTAGATAACTTATTAATGAAAACAGTATGTATATATATATATATACTTATTTATTTATTATATATATACTACAAATTTACTATATATATAGGAATGCTCTTAATTAGTTTTATTTATTATAAATTCTCATTTTCTCTAAATTAAATTAGTTTTACGTATAAAATATTGAAAATATTTAACGATAAGTTTGGATTAAAAACGTTTAGTCACAAATGTTTCTCTCTTCAAAAAAAAATTCAAGCCTAATATAAATGTAACTAAAATTATTAACTTTTATTTTTAGTATATATTTATTTTTTGATTAATAATACAAAACGAAAACTGACCTTTTGTATTCTTCAATTTATTAAAATATAATTGAATTACAAGACAATAAATAATATTTCATATTTATTTCTAATATGTTTTTATATATATATATACAAAGTATTTAAATTAGATATTAAAATGATGCGACATATATATAAATAATGATAATATTAATCACAAAGTTTATATCTCTTCTCAAAAATAAATTTTAGTCTTGAATATCAAAATTTTAAAACTAGTACATCCAAATTTATCATTTATTATTTGTCAGAAACTATATTCAAAAATTGTTTATTATTTTAAAAAGTCAAATTTCTGACAAATTTTTGTCAATTGAAAAACTAACATGTTTATCCGAGAAGACTTCTCGAGAAGTCTTTTCAGTTTTTTTTTTTGTTAACAAAGGAAAGTTAGAAGACTTCCATTGATGGAGAATACAACTAGCGAAGTCTTCTGAAAGTCTTTGCGAATAGATCTGAAAAAAATGATTTCATATCTTGAACATGTGAGATGACTTTCTTAGCTTCTCCAAGCACCTAGAGTTCCACTATAAAAGCTACCAATTTGTTAATGACCAAGAATCATGAGTTTCAATGTTTCTATGAACCTTAACAAGCTTGAAATCAAAATTTTATTTATTTTTGGATGAATTTAAAGAGAAAGTGAAAGTAAAGAGATGTGATTTGTGTGCATAAGTAATAAGATATGAAGAGTAAAAATTGAATCTTTTGTGCATTAAGAGCTTCAAATTGGTTGTTCATAGTGGTAGGTGTATTAATGACAATGACAATATTGTAAATACTTGGTGAAGATGAAGATGATAAGGTAAAAAATTCATTTTCGAAAAAAGTAATGGCATTTTCGTTAATAACTCAAACTTTTAGGGTGAATAAAGATTTTTTTTTTTTTTTTTAAATGGGTTATTTTTATGTTTGACTTGAAATTTTGGATCATATTTGAAAAAAGCCCTTGTATCATTAAGTCATGTAAGTGAAGAGTTGTAAACAAGATGAACCACAAAAACTTGTAAATTTATAAATAATTGTATGTGAATGGTTATAAATATATTTATAATTGTATAAATGTATATTTATAAGAATTTATAAATCATATAAAATTATATCACACTTTATATATTAAATAGAAGTTATTTAACATTTTTTCATGTACGTGTTTATAAGTGAAATCTTAAAAAAATATACAATTTGAATAGTTAATAACTTTTATATTTTTATTTAAATTTATTAGTGCTAAAATGAAAGTAATTCTTCAATCAATTATCTACAATTTTTAGATTTCAATACCTTATTTATTTATTAAAATAAAATGTTCTTATTTTAATCATATCTAAAACTTTTGTTTTAACAAATATTTTGAAAAACACATACAAGAATAATATTTTTTTGTTAGATTTTAAATTAAATTGAAAAACATAAGTAAACAAATCATCAAATATGATGTCTGAGCTATAAAAATCTCAAAACGCTTTTTTTTTTCTTTGTGAATGACAGAGTATTTACGTTTTTAACGTATTAAAATAAAATAAAAGTTAACTCTACAACAAATTATCTGAGCCAATTATAATACTGCTTTTATCTAAGAGAAATATTTTATTGACTTAGATTTATGTTGTTGAATTATCTTAAATTTCACAAGTCTTATAAGAATATAAACGATCAATTATCAAAGTTGTTACAAGACGAAATTTAAAAAACTTAGCCACTCACAACATAATGATATTTATCGAAAATATCTATATTCATAATTTAATTTATTTTCTGGATTTATTATATTATATTTATGCACAATTATATAATGACTAAATTAACTATTTATTACTGAGAGGTATCAATGATTTTAACAAATCAAACTTTTGTAGAGTTCGAATGCGAAAATCTCTTCATAAATAATAATAGTTATATTAAATTAGCATTGGTATGATGTGTTGTACTATATATCTTATATTTAATTATAATTCAGACTAATAATCAATATTTGTTATATATATTATATTTTATTAAAAATGATTAGGCTAATGGTAAAATATAGAAGGGAAGTTGAAATTTAAAATCTCTATGTTTGGTTAAATCAGTCATATTTTCCATTTGGTAACTTATAGATTTTATACTAACATATTAAGTTTATATAAAAGTAAAACACCTTTAGATTCAGGTCCAAATTAATTGTTTTGAAAAAAAGGAAAACAAATCTGTAAATATTGATAATGTGGATGAAGTCATCTACAGCCTTTAAACCTGTTAGATTAAAGTTTGACCAATACCATTCTAAATAGCAACATTTTCATCAATATTGTTAAAGTTAAAAAGGGGTAATAGTAATTAATTTCCTCTAATAATAGTTATTTAAAATATTATTTTCCATTTGGTAATATTGACAAGTGGAACAAATATCTCTCCTTCAAAGCAGAGAACATTCTCTCCAAGTTTCTTGCCCTCTAAAAGCAAAAGCTAATCCAAGATTCTGCCATTGATGAGCTTTGGCCCCAGTTTCACTACTTCGTTCACTTGATCCTCAAAAGGTCAGTGATATCAGAATCTGATTCCTGGGAACTCCTCTGTTTTCAGTTAAAGATCAATGGTTGGTGTAATGGAGAGGACAAGGTCCAAACCGGTTCAGAATTTGCTCGGTTTAAAATCTCATTTGACTTCATCTTGGGTTAAGTCTGTTTACAACATCGCCAAGAACGTCTCTTCTTCTCCTGAGATATCTTCAACGTCAAAGGAAGAAGAAGACTCTGCTTTCATCGAAGAACAGAGCATTAGAGGTACTACATGCAACGCATCTCAACCGCTGAACTTCAATTATTATTTGTTTATTATGCTCTGTTTCCTCTGTTTGTTTGTTTTTTGTTACAGATCAACTCTCTATACTAACAGTTCAAGTAAATGATCAAAACAAACGAAGAAGGCAGATTCTTAACGAGTTTTTGGACCTTAAAGGTTAGTAATCGATTTAAACAAAATAACTACGATTTGTTAACGTAAGTTTTCAGTTTAAGAGTCTAGTTTCACCGGTTTCAATTTTGAATATTGGTCAGGGAACATTCGTGTGTTTTGTCGAGTCAAACCCTTAGACTCCAAAAACGTGAGAGCACCGGTTGCTTCGGATACAAGAAACGTTTTCATCAAATTAACAGAAAGCAAGAGGAAAACCTACAACTTCGACAGAGTTTTCCAACCTGATTCATCTCAAGGTATGTGGCTTTGGTTTTCTTTTGTGACAATTTAGTAAAGATATTAATAAAAGTTTATGTTTAATCATTTGGAGATTTATGCTTTATGTATATTAATTTTAAAAATTTGAGGGATGTAGGCTAATGTTTCACCGGACTATGCCTAGAACGGCCTAAGATTGATTTTTACACATATATGAAAGTGTTGTTGATAATATAGTATTCAAATTTTGTCAGATGATGTTTTCTTAGAGATTGAACCAGTAATAAAATCGGTTATCGATGGCTACAACGCTTGCATTTTTGCTTATGGACAAACTGGTACTGGGAAAACATTTACAATGGTAAGAAGCAGGACTAATCAAACCATCTCTCTTAGATTTCATTTGTTGTTTCTTGAATCTCTTTGTATGGGATAATGATTTTACAGGAGGGTCTTCCTGAATCACCAGGTATAGTTCCTAAAGCAATCAAGGGATTGTTCAAACAAGTCCAGGAAAGCAATCACAAGTTTGTAATCAAGTTTAGTATGCTTGAGATTTACATGGGGAATCTCAGAGACTTGCTTGTTTCTCAAGGAACTAAACCCATTGGTCCCATACCTCCAAGGTAAATAATAACATGTGCAGAGAGGGATTGGTTTTGGACTATGTTAACTCAGTGAGTTTTGTTTCTCTGTTTCAGTCTTCTGATTCACACAAACGCAAAGGGAGAGATAGATATAGAGAACTTAGTGACTCTTAAAGTGAATGACTTTGATGAAGTCTTTAAGTTATACAAACTAGGTTGTAGAAACAGAGCAACTGCCTTCACTAACTCTAACTCTGCATCCAGCAGATCACACTGGTTAGAAACTCAATGTTTTTTTCTGTATGTCTCTGTTACACATTACGTTCTCTGATCTTAAAAGATGAAACAGTATGATCCGTGTGTCGATTACTTGTGCTGGAGCTCCTGAGAGACGGCGTGAAAGAAACAAGATTTGGCTAGTTGATCTTGGAGGAAGCGAGCGCGTGTTTAAAACTAAAGCCACTGGTCGCCGTTTTGATGAAGGCAAAGCCATTAATCTCTCTTTATCTGCTCTTGGAGATGTCATCAACTCTCTTCAACGCAAGAATGCTCACATTCCTTACAGGTAGACATACCAATCTTTTCTTTTGTAACCCTTTAGATCTCATTCTCTGAAACTTTAGCCTGTTTTTTTTTTTGTTCTGTGTGTTCAGGAACAGCAAGCTCACACAAGTTCTGAAAGACTCTCTTGGTAACTAAAATCTTCCTGAAAACTTCTGACTAGTTTGGTTCGGGTATTTTAGTTTTTAGCTTTTTTTTGGTTATGTAGATTTAAGAATTGTTAGTGTATTTATAAAATTTGGTTCGGCTTTGTCTCGATTATTTTGATATTTGGTTTGGTCTGGGTAAAAAAATTTGGGAACTGGTTAATTCCGAAAAAAATATTTGGGGTCCAATGCGGTTCTGTTATTTTCGGCAAATCATATAATTCAGATGATGTCAAATATTTTGAATAAAAACTTGTATTCAAGTAATTCTTTTTTTTCAGTAAATTCAGCTTATTAATAGTATTTTATGATATTCGGTTAATTAAAAACTAAATATAATTAACATTTTAATATATATAAACTATAGTTTAGATATTCGAATACTCATCCCGTTTTCGATTCAATTCTGGTTTTCAGTGTAGATATATGAACTGTTCAGATATTTGTGAATGTCAGTTCGATTTCAGTTTTAGTTTTTCGGTTTGGTTTTCGGGTTATAGGTTAATTTGACCAGGCCTACTCCTGATCTTAACTGAAATGTTTTGTTCTCTTCTTAACGTTTGGTTCCTGGTTTTTAAGGGCAAGACTCAAAGACATTGATGCTTGTTCATGTCAGCCGGAAAGAAGATGATTTGTGTGAAACCATATGCTCTTTAAATTTCGCAACGAGGGCAAAGAACATCCATTTAGGCCAGGACGAATCAAAGGTAATGGAATTAAATAAACTTGCATTACACGTCAACTTTCCTTTTAAGTGTTACACTTTTCTGATCCGTTAAACCATTCTTTTGACGCGTAGGAGGAACAAGAGAAAAAGCATACTGTGATGATGAATCTGCAGAAGATGATGGAAACGATCGAGAAAGATCGTGAGACAACGTTAAAAGAGATCAGATATCTAAACGAGACATTAGAGAAACTCTCTGGTAAGCCTCATGTTACTGAAGAAGCAGAAGAAGTGGATGAGATAAGAGAAGAGATTCAAGTTACTCCAAAGACACCGAAGAACAAATCAAGACGTGCTTCAGATGTTTTCCCTAGCTTCATGAGACAAACAGCTAGTAGCAACCGAAGATTATCAGGTGCAGATTTTAGCGCAGTCTCCAGTGGTCCAGGTTTTAGGTCTAGAAGGAGCTCAAGGGCACATGTCCGATCTGAATCTGTGTGTCTTCCGATGATGAAGAACGGATATGATTCTTTGTGTGACTCATCAGAGAGGAGCATTTCGAAGTCGACTTGCGCTATGCGTCAGAATACAGAAGACGATGCAGCAACGGTTTATAGTCAGGACATATCTGAATGTGACATTAAGTTGGTCGTGTCTGAGCACAAGACAGAAGTGATGCAGACGGGCCCAGGATCTGCGACCAAAGCTCGTTCCAAGGTTGGTGTCTTTGAGAAAAATGTTAACCAGAAAGAGGAGTTTTCAAGGATTAACAGTTGGCTCCATTCGCAATCCGAAAACAGAAGTAACGTGCTTGACAAGAAACATAGACTAAGCAGAAACATATCATGGGAAAGGTCATCTGATGGCAATGAAACATTGGAAGATATAGAAGAGTCCAAAAGAGAGGATACAGAGATTAAACATCCACTGTTGCTTAATGATCTGTTTGAGCTGGAGTGTCTCTGTTCTGCCGAAACAGAAGATCAGATTCTGTCCAAATACCCTAACCCTAACGAAAAAGACAATAGATCTCTTCATCTTCCAAGTTTCCGATACGATGGACTTAGTCAACACATTGACGATGCATGGTTTGGAGTCGCTCGAAGCGCCAATAGGGAGCAAGATTCACCTGCCTCGGGCTTGCTATTAGAACTCAAGCAGCCCTTACCTAAAATTCAGAGAGGATTGGCGTTTGTGGAGGAAGTAGCTCCACCATTACTTAAGCGACAAGGAATCTTGGTCGAGAGAGGTAAACTATTTGGATCAATGTTTTGTGTCTTTGGTTTAGATCTTACAAACGCTTGTTCTGTTTTTCTTCTTCTGAGATTCCGTGTTTGGTTGCAGGAATAGGCACTCATACGTTTGTGCAGAAACTTGAAGCATTATTCTTGCGTACACTTGTGGGATTAGGGCTTATTGATGTGAGCTATGGTAGTGACTTCTTCAACGGGTTAACGCAGTAAAATTATGTGTACTGATTTTAAGAACCTGCCATGTCTTTTTTTCGGGGTAATGGTAAAAATTTAGAGAAAAGACTGTCTCCTTGTACTAGGGTAAGTTCATATTTAAAAAAAAAACTATTATGGAATCAATTGAATTATCAGTTATATTCATTATGTGTAATCTAGTTATCCTGTCTTTTGATTTTTGGTTGATCCATTAGAACAAACTCTCTGTTTCAGACTGATAATTGTTGGAGTCTTTTCTACGCATTCTGATGCTATAAGTAGTGGTCACTTCTCATTAGCTATTCTTCTGTTTTGTTGTCAAACCAAGCCTCATTGTATTCTGACGTATCCTTACATCTTTGATTGCATGCAGCTTCTTGCCATTCTATGCATTGTAGTTGCAATGAGGAAGCAAAACTTTGTTTGATTTTGGTTAATGATAGTATATGAAAACAAGTAGAACTGGTAGTTTACAAATTACACACATTAAAATTAGGAAAAGGGTTAATTAGAAGAATTAATAATACACCCCACTTGTGGAGTATAATTAATAATACACCCCACTTGTGGAGTATAGTTAATAATACACCCCACTTGTGGAGTATAGTTACTTAACTTAAGTGTAGCTTGCAGGCAATGGCAAGCCCTTGACGATGCCACAGAGGTTAGTGTTGAGGGGGATGTTATACTCGTCCCTTAGCGATTTCTCCGGTGAAAGAACACTCACATACAATTGTTGTCCAAGGTATCTCCTCTCCAAGTTCTCAGACCTGATGTTCCACATACCAGCGTTGTCGAATGTCAAGAGGATAGCTGACCAAGACTTTGGGTAAACTTGGACCGTGTGTCTGCTAACAGCATCCAGCAAGTTGTAGTTCTTTCTCTTTTCAGGTGTCCACCTCCCTGGCTCAGAGCTGAAAGAAGAGAGGGTTAAAGAGAAAGACAGAGAGGTAAAGATTAGGGATTACAAGGGTGCTTACGCGACTGCGAAGAAGGAGTAACCATCCAAATGGAATGATTCCATGCTCTTCTCATGGTTCTCGAATATGATCTCTACAAAGGTACGGAAAGTGATGTTGAGCACATTAGGCTGCACGGTCAATGCTGTGATTTGTGCTGCAGGCTCGTCCTTGATGACGTTGTACTTGAACACCTTCTCTGCCATATGGAAGTACTCAGCGAGCTTCAAAGGAGTCTCGGTGTCAACGTGTGATACACCGTTGAAGCCAAACCTGACTTTACCGTTCACCATGTTCTTAGTGTTGACAAGCTTGATGCTACGGGTGATGTTGATCTTTCCATAATGGTATGATCCCTGCGGGTTGGGCCTTGCAGCGCTAGCGGTGAGGTTCCACCTGAAAGATCTGAACTGGTTCAAAGACCAAGCCCAACCAACAGGAGTCTTGGGAAGCTCTGTTGAGGCTTGGACATTGCTTCCTGCGTACCGGATCACACCAACGGTGCTCAGTTCCTTCTTTAGGAACCTAGTTGATGCAACCATGTAGTAGTCCTTAGCTTCCTGGTCAGCAGTCACAAGAACTGAAAAGCACTGGCCAACGTGGACATCGAGTGAGTCATAGTCGTTCTGAAGAACATGAGAGCCTTCCATCTCCACAAGCTTCATCTTGTGGTTCTGGATCCTGAAGTTAAGAGTTGACTTGAATCCAACATTGCATAGCCTGTACTTGTATGTCTTTCCTGGCTTCATCGTGAACAAAGGCTCCTTGTTTCCACCAACCTTTCCAGACTTTCCATTGATCAAAACACCATTAGGCAATCCAAGAGTGCGTCCACTGTCAAGGAAGTTCTTGAGAGCGGTGTGGCCACTTGTGTACCAGTCATTGATAAGGACAGTGTGATCATCCTCAGGGTCAGCGTAAGGAACGGGGATAAGGAGACGACTGTTGACACGGAGACCACCAAACCCACCAGCAAAGCGGTGGAGAGAAGTGGTCGGGTAATAGAAGTAGGAACCGATCTGGTCCTTAGGTTGGAAATGGTAAGTAAAGTTCTGTCCTGCTGGGATGGGACATGAAGTCCCAGCCACACCATCTTGCCAGCAATTCTTCCTGTGCTGGATCCCACTCCTGCGACCACATTCCACCTTTAGTACTCATTCATATTCATATCCAGAGATTTATGGGGTTTGAAATAATTACTAAATGATCAATACATATTTTTCTTAATCAATTTGGAGACCGCACTAACTATATATATTAGAAACTAAAATTTTGAGGGCCCGAATATTCCAGGACCGGGCCTAGTCATACTAGGGAAAAGTATCTAATTCAACTTGAATTTCATCGTTCGTGCTTATTCTTTCCTGAACTTTGTAGTAATGCGTATTTCATACCAAACTACATAAAAACTCAAAAATAATACATGAACTTTAAGCGGTGTGCATTTTCCTTCTCAAAATTTAAACTTTAAAAATACTACATAAACATTACTATAAAGTTCGGAAGAAAAAGGCACAACGTTTAAAGTTCATGTAGTTCGGTATGGAATATACACTACTACAAAGTTCGCAAAGTAATATGCACGATGGATAAAATTCAGGTTGAAATAGACACTTTTCCCGTTATACTACCTAGGAGTCGGAAGGCGAACAGACTTGTTTTGCCTCAAAATTGGGCAAGCCAGACGAGGTATTCTAACAACCCTGATAACAAATGATCATACTCTAATAGGGCTTATATGAACACGTTACCAGGTCAAGAGAAAAGGCTCGTCAAGGTTGTTGAAGACATTGATGACAACGTTGTTGTTAGAGGTTGAGTTTAGGTTAGGACCAGGAAACTGACCGTTGATGAGAATCACCTGTTGAGGAACACCGAGAGGTGAGGCTGTTCCGTAAGTCACGTTCCATGTGTAGAAGAAGTAAGGATCGCCGGCGTTCACTATTGCTACCGTAGAGACGAGGCAGACCAACACGGTCAATAACCTTCCCTCCATATATATTTTTCTGTGTTACGTATAACTAATTAACCCTTTCCTGCAAAAATAAAATAAAAGAAAAAAAAAACTTTTATTGATTCCCCTCAAAAGCAAGCTTTGCTGTAGATGAATCCTCTTGTCGTTTGGGGGATTCGTGTAGAAACCTAAGGATCGTATGAGATTTGATTCAAGAAATAACTCTTCTTTATTGCTTTAGAAAACTCACTCAAAAATTAAAACTCACAAGTGTTTAATCTCAAAAGCTCTTATTAGATACCACAACTTGGTATTTCTATATATATCAAAACACAAAGTCCTAATCACACTAAACTTATGATGTTTAGATAACTCCTAAACACCAAGGACTTTACTATTTCATATTCCATAATTCGGTAAGAAATAAATAGCTTTATCTCCAAGCTATTTCAAGCTTATCCCAACAATTCTAAGTATTTATGAAGAGGAAACAAAATTCTTTTGCAAGGTAATATTGTTACCATATTTTACGCTTCATCTCTAATTATATTTTCTATATGTGAAAGTGGTGATGCAACAAACATTTTTCTCTATCTTTTTCTTTTTGGTTTTCAAGGTACCAGAACTATGAAGCATAACAACTCGATTGTATTCTAAATTTGCAAATTTCCTTAACAGTTTTTTTATTACACGTCAAAAGAATGTTACCCTTAAATTGTTTGTTACCATGACAAGATTGTGACCAACGTCAAATGTGTTATATTAATTTTGATAGATTTGTGAGGACCAAAACATATACTAGGTTGGAACTATTTGTGGCATTCAGATTCTGTGATCGAGTACTTTAATTCCTAGACGGTTTCTCCTCTACAAGCTTGATTTCCTTGCTGTGCAATATTCTGTTTTGTAGTCATGCATTTGGACCTCAGCCTTATCAACAAAAATGCGTTTTACAAAACTAATCTCTCGTATTCTTTTTTGAGAGAAAACCATATGAGTTAATCTAATTGGCCAAAACATTTATATTATGTCTCTGGACACCCACATGGGTGTGGATTTTTTTTTGACCCATTTGCAAGTTTGGTGCGTCCGTGGATCATGCATATCCTGAAGATTAATCTGAATTTGTTTGGATATGAGATATACTCATAAATTATCAAAAAAAAATATTTATGTTATACTGAAAATATAAATTTAAAGATCCCAAATATTAATAGAAAATGATAATAAGTAAATTGTGTACTGGTTATGTGTGTAGTAGCTGGAGCAAGCAAAAACAAATATACATCACATAAACTGAACCAACCAAATTTTTTTATTCCTTTTTTTCTTCACAGCCCAACTAATTTTATTTTCAATATTTGTATGTAGATAAAAAAAATTATAAAGTATCATTTTTACTCTATAGGAAACTATATATATTTTATTTAAATTGGACAATCAAATATATTTTAATTTTACGTATAAAATAATACATGTAATATATGTTAATCTGGACTATAATATTTTTATAAAATATATTATGTAAATCATAATTATATATCATAATTATATCACATGAAAATATGTTATAAAATTAGTATAATATTTTTTTTTGAGGGAACACTATCCAAAAATTCATTTTAGTTTTAATCTTTTTTAGTTATAAATTAGTCTTTAAATTTTATATGATTTTATTTTATAGCTAAAAATCAATATTAGTGTTTTATACTTTAAAGAAATTATTAATACTTTCGTAATATAATTATAAGTTTATATAAATTCTTATATATTTTTTAGAAACTAAACTTATGTACATAATAAGATTTAGTTAAAATAGAATTACATTTATGTAATATTTGTAAGTTTTATAAAACAATAAGCATTATTAGAATTAATAATAAGTAGTAATAACATAATGTATTTAAAAATTTTCTTTTTGAGATGAGAAAATGAAGGGAATTATTGGAGTAAAATGTAAACTTATTTTGAATTTACCTTATTTTGAAGGAAAAATAAGGATAACCATTATAAATGTCCAGCCTTGACCGGCTTGAGCTCAAAGCCGGGTCTGCTTGTTGGTACCACCCATCCATTGTCATCATCTGACCTCTAATTCCTTATTTGGATATTCTCACATTAAAAAACAATTTCATAACTATTCCAGACAGGCCTAATTGAATTGTATCCAACATATATATGGCATCAAAAACTCAAACAAATTGATTCATATGAGAAACAAAGTTTAGTAATATGAGACATCATTATCCCCTCTACGAGAACGGACTTAGAGATATTCTCTAAAATTAGCAAATATCTCAGAAAGAATTTGTGAAGAAACAAATTCCAGTTTTATCAAAAGAATAAATTAAAAAAAAAAAACAAATTCCAGGAAATGGTAAACTCAAAATAGTGGAGTCGTAGAGGTCAAAATTGAATATTCCTAATATGGACAACGACAGGAAAAGCGTAATGAGAGGACCTAAAGTAACGAGAAAAACAAGGAAACTGTATTCGATTAAACTATAAAAACTTCATTCAACAATTGAAAGAAAAAAAAAACGAAATTCAACCCTTCAAATAACATAAAAACTCATTCTTTTATTTACATTTGAAAAACAAAACAAAAAAAAATCATAAACTTTATTGGTTAACAAAGTTTATTAGTAATGAAGGTAGGGGTTAAATTATTAGCCGTGTGCCTATGCGTGGCGACAGCGACAATGGTGATGGTGCAAGCGGAGGATCCTTACTTTCACCACGTGTGGAACGTAACGTATGGATCAGCATCTCCTCTCGGTGTTCCACAACAAGTCATTCTCATTAACGGTCAGTTCCCTGGTCCTAACATCAACTCAACTTCTAACAACAACATCATCGTTAATGTCTTCAACAACCTGGACGAGCCTTTCCTCATTACTTGGTACGTTTATTCATAACTGACCCTCACCTTAATTTGCTTTGCCCCTTATCATATAATACATTTGGATAATTCGCTTTGGTTATTTCGTTATTAGGAAATTTAATATTTATGAGTTTCACTTGTATATCAGATATGTAATCAAACCGTAATATAATCGAACCTTAGATGAATAATAAAATATGATTTTCTCAAAATAATCATAAAAACAAAGTAAATCAGTGACGGTTTCTTTGTCCCATACCCTTGAGTGATTTCCAAAACTCTTTTTATTTTCAGAGCTCTATTAGTTTACCAATAATAATTTAGGTTAATAATTGAAATCTACAGCCTAAATTATAATAATATACCAATAATAATTCAGGTAAATATTTTCAGAGCTGTATTAGTTTACAGCCTTTACTAATCAACCTCTAATTATGGTATTTCCAACACATTTCTAAATTTAACTATAAATGTTATTATACATAACGTTTTTCTCTAATACACTTTTATTTGTATTCTAAAATAAAATTGATATTATTTCTTCTATATTTACATGAAAATATCATTTTCTATAGATTTTTTTTTTTAAATATCATTTTTATTATATAGAAATTCACTGAAACTTATTATTATATTTTTAGAGAAAAATATATAAATATATTGGAGATGGTGTTACATGTTTAACATACCAATAATATACAAGTGGGTAAGTATGATAAAAAAAAAAGAGTCAAGTTTTTAAAATGTACAAAAATGTATACTATTCATTACCAACCTGTTTTTAGTATAGTTTGTTTTGATTTAAATTTCCAATACTATCAATAGCTTATGATTCGTGTTTTATTTGGGAAATTTCTAAAATAGGAATGGAATCCAGCATAGGAAGAACTCATGGCAAGATGGGACTGCCGGAACAATGTGTCCCATTCCTCCAGGTAAGAATTTCACATACCATTTCCAGCCAAAGGATCAGATCGGTAGCTATTTCTATTACCCTACCACCTCTATGCATCGTGCGGCCGGTGCCTTTGGTGGTCTTCGTGTGAACAGCCGTCTCCTAATCCCCGTCCCCTATGCTGACCCTGAAGATGACTACACTGTCCTTATCAACGATTGGTACACCAAAAGCCACACTCAGCTCAAGAAATTCCTTGACAGTGGCCGTACCATTGGCCGTCCAGATGGTATTCTCATCAACGGTAAAGCAGGAAAAGGCGATGGCTCCGACCAGCCTCTTTTCACCTTGAAGCAAGGGAAAAGCTACAGAGTCAGGATCTGTAACGTGGGTCTCAAGACATCTCTCAACTTTAGGATTCAGAATCACAAGATGAAGCTTGTTGAGATGGAAGGCTCTCATGTTCTCCAGAATGATTATGACTCGCTTGACGTCCATGTAGGTCAATGCTTTGGCGTGATTGTCACGGCAAACCAAGAACCTAAAGATTACTACATGGTGGCTTCCACAAGGTTCTTGAAGAAGGCTTTAACTACCACAGGGATTCTCCGCTACGAGGGAGGCAAAGGTCTTGCCTCTCCTCAGCTACCTGCGGCTCCAGTTGGATGGGCTTGGTCTTTGAACCAGTTCCGCTCTTTCAGGTGGAACTTGACAGCCAGCGCAGCTAGACCTAACCCACAGGGCTCTTACCATTACGGAAAGATTAACATCACTCGCACCATTAAGCTTGTGAACACTCAGGGAAAGATCGATGGTAAGCTTAGGTACGCGTTGAGCGGAGTCTCGCATACAGACCCCGAGACCCCCTTGAAGCTCGCTGAGTACTTCGGTGTTGCTGATAAGGTTTTCAAATACGACATTATTTCCGACAACCCTACCTCGGATCAGATCAAGAACATCAAGATCGAACCCAATGTTGTTAACATCACTCACCGAACCTTCATCGAAGTCGTGTTCGAGAACCACGAGAAGAGCGTCCAGTCTTGGCATTTAGATGGCTACTCTTTCTTTGCTGTAGCGTGAGTAATATAACACTCTAGCTACATCCCTTTTCTTTCACTATAAATAAACCTCTAAAAATTCATTTAATTAAATTTTAATTGTATAAAAAAGGGTTGAGCCAGGGACATGGACACCAGAGAAGAGGAAGAACTACAATCTTCTAGACGCAGTGAGCCGACACACAGTCCAAGTGTACCCCAAGTGTTGGGCTGCAATCTTGCTCACATTTGACAACTGTGGAATGTGGAACATTAGGTCGGAGAACTCTGAGAGACGTTACTTGGGACAGCAACTCTACGCAAGTGTCTTGTCGCCCGAAAAATCCCTCCGGGACGAATACAACATGCCGGAGTCAAGCCTCCAATGTGGTCTTGTCAAGGACAAACCTAAGATTAACCCTTATGCTGGAGCCTAATTTTCTTCTTTAATACTTTTATTTAACAAAAAAAAAAAGAGAGTTTGGTTTTTCTTTTGTTGAGAACAGTTTCCAACCGAACGGATTGGTTATATGTTTTTGGGCCTTTTAATTACTTAAGTCAAGTTATTAATTTGACATAAAACGTACATGTGAATTCATATTTACATGAATTAAATTGTATGTATGTCTATCCCTTCAGTTTGTCTTCACATTCTTCAAAACGATGAGTTAATTAATCCCACGTTAGTTTAACTACTTCGATCTTCTATTCTAAAACCTAACTAAAAGAGTATGAACAGTGTTTTGAAAATGCATATTTATTATATAACAAATTTTAGAGTTTATGATGTTTAGTCACTTTTAAATGATAAATTTCTTGTCACACTCATGTTAATTTTTATAAATAAAAGTATTATATTTAATTGCCAATACTGAACCGTTAATTCCTTTTAATTTTAATTATTTTATTATTAATATAATTTATAAATAATATATTGTGTAACCTCCGAATGTAGAATATAAGAGGATAGTCTTGCACGCAGTGCTACGAAATAGGAATTTTTTTCCGTTGCGGATCTGAAACTTTCGCTATGGCGATGTGCTTTTTTGTTGTGTTTTCTTGTTTCTTCATTGAAGTTTATCTTCAATCAGTATCTTTACTTTTGATGAAGAAAGTTTCAAATCACTTTCCACTGAGTCTTATTTAAATCCCAATAACCTATGATTAGAAAATATATTGTACTTGGTATTATGCAAGAAGGCTTCAACAACTTCCTCCTTAACCTGGGAGAGATCATATTCATCCTCCTTCCCGTTAGGGAAGAGATCATTTATGTCTTTTTTTCCTTTGTAGTAAAAGACTATTTCCATGTATCTAGTTTCAAAGGGAGAGATCTGTTCCATCTTATTCCTTTTCTCTGAAAGAGATTTTTTCAAAAAGGTTTCCAAATTTTTTTTAACATGCTCACTAGTTTGTTTTCTTGTGAAGCGGTTTGGTCGGGGCTTGAAAAAACAATCGGATTCGTGTTATCAAATTCCTTAGGTGGGAGTTGGTGTCTAACGTCACATGTGACTAAGTTTCAACAATTTGGCTTTGCCGTAAGCCTTCAATCGATGCAGTCGAGACTTGTCTCTGATTTGCAGGCATTTGAAGACTTATCTCCTTTAATTTCTGCTATTGTTTTATTGTAATGTTCAAAGGATGAAAATTCCCTCTTGTAACCAAGAAGTTTAATTAATGAAGTTAAGTTGTGCACCAAAAAAAAAAGATATATAGACAATAATTGCAACTAACAATTAATGTGTCCATCCTCAAAATATGATTGATGGTTTATGGCCAAACATACTGGTTGAAGAATTGTAGAGAGAAAAATACAACTTACGGGAACCCTAAAACAAAAGACAAGAGTTTCATATATACGAAGCTTGAGACGCTTTCTCAGATTATGGAGTGCATGCAACAATTGTCGACATACTAAGTTTTTGGCACCAATTGTAAAGACACAATCTCAAATAATTCAAAATCTATGAGCATGGCCAAACTTTTTCACCGAATTAAAAGAGGTATCAAGAATGAAGAATAGATTTACTGATTTTATATTATGTTTCATCCTCGCTCTGAAATATTGCTTCAGATTTATTAGCTAAGATAGCAAGAACCTTTTATAGGGAGTTGTATTATACTAATTGTTATGTTTCGGCTTATTTTCCCAAACCACTTCAATCTTGAATAATAGAACAATTGTTTGATGAAAAAACAACTAGTGCCTTGATAGATAAAAACTAAAAAAAAACATTAAAAATATTTGAGTTATATCCAGTGACTTAATTTGTTAGTGAAGAGAATGCCTCAGACTCAAGTAGTGGCTGTAACCATAAAGATATAATGAGTAATGTTAGAGCATGTCCATTGGGAAGTTCTTAGGAAAGAGTTTTTAGTGGAAGTTAAGAACCGATTCTTAATTTTAATAAAGAAAAAGTTAAGAACCGATTTTTAAATCTCTTATTTAAGAACCGGTTTTTAACATTTTATTTGTTAAAATTAAGAACCGGTTAACTTCCGCTAAAAACCCTTCCCTAAGAACCCTTCGCTAAGATCCGAACGGACATGCTCTTACATATGATTCTGTAAACCCGGTTATTCTATTAAACCCGGTTTGTGCTCTTTTCATTCATTAAACGTATAAGGCAAATCGTAGACCTATCTACAATCGGTTCAAACTTCAACCTAACCATACACATAACTTAACAACACAAAGGCATGAAGGATTTATAAAAAAAAAACTACAAAAATACGGAAAGAAATCCCACAGAAATCGAAATTATTATTTGTTTATCTGGATTAGCCATCTCTGACTGTTTGAAATTAAATAGGCCAACATTAAGATAATATGCATTACAAATCATAATGAAACTAATTAAGGATATAAAAAGGGTTTACATCTTCTTCTTTTTTTGGTTAAGGTTTTACCATTTAAAGGTAGACAGAGGTTAAGAAATAGACGGTCCCCTTATCCCCTTATATACCTATGTACCATAGGGTACAATCTTCGGTTCATCATTCTCGTAAACTCGGCAGTGTAGAGAGTCCAGTTATACCAAGGTGTAGCTCCAACGAAGGAGAGAAAACCTGAGAGGCCGAAGAGGAGGAAGAAGGTGCATTGTGCTCATGTATCCCATAGTATGTAATCACCAATGACTTCACATTGTCTGCTCCTCTCTCCACATGCTTCTTCACTTTGCACCCAACGAATCTGCATTTGTAGTAACGCCTGCAATTACCATTTATACCAAAATAAAAATATACACATTTTTAGATTAAGCATCGAATATATATCTAGGTTTTGCCAATTAAAAGCGTGTGATTAATTTATGAGTGGTGAAACAAATATTATTGTACAACCTCATATTTGGGTTCCCCTTGATAAATTTCTGACCATATTTTTTCCAGCTAAAACCGTCGTCAGGATTGTTTTCTTCTCTTTCCATTTTAAATATGATCCTATCATCGTCCGATCTCGTTCTTCTGGCTGCAATCATGTTTGATGCCTCATTTTCCCTGCAAGAGAGTTGTATAATTTAAGTTAATTTAATTAAGATGTTAAGTTTATTACACTATAGTTGATTATGCGATATGTTAACTTGGGACCTTCTTTTTGGTTCGACATCTAGAATATCAACAATGTTGTGATCTTCAGGAGCCTCATCAACGTCCATCCACTGATGAGGAAAAAGTAACCAAAGGAAATGAACAGGTAGGGCTTAGGATTGGGATTTTCATTTGTTTTCTCCTGGAAAGAACACTGGGGCCTAAGATCTAACAAAATATAGTTTTAACATTCATATGTAAAGTTTGTATTCTACGGTGAAAATCAAATGTAAAAATTAAAATATATTTTTCTTGACATCATTTGTAAATTGATAAACACAAATAGGTATGATAAAATATCAAATGTGAAAAGGAAAATAACAGATTATGTGATTACTGATAGATATTATCTACTATTTCATATATTATACCCAATTGTTTTGAAAATAACATACGTAAACTATTTATCATATGATTACATATCACGTACTATAGAACAATCATATACATATATTGTTACTTACCTGTGAAGAAGAGTTAGAGAACATATTTGGAGATTGCAAAAGAGGATAACAAGAGAAGAAAATGTGTGTATTGCATAGGAGAAAGTTGGTCTTCTTATAGTAAAACTCAACCTTTTCTTTTTGGTAACAATTGATATGGTCAAACTTTCTATCATCCAAGTGTCAGCAATACTTTAAAAGGTTTTTAACTATATTGTCTTTCCTTTTTGGTATTTATGACCAGTGCATATATTTTGACTTGGTTTTATCAAAACAATGCCGAAACGCTAACAAAACTATACAAATTTCAATTTTCTTTTCCTGTATTTTTATATATATCAAGACAAATAAGAAACCTTTGTTCTTAAAATAATTAAATTAAGAAAATTAATTTACATTTGACTAACTTAAGTTTATAATGATGTTTAGAATTATTTCGTTTGAATATGATCATGTTTATGTTTGTGTTCTGCTATATAATAAACAAGGTAATTATAAAAAAAATACTTAGGATGGATTATTGAAATATTTTTTAAAGGTTTTTCATATTAATTTTTTTTTAAATTACAAAGTATAAAAAAAAAATGAAAAAACAAGAAAGGCTTGAAATTATGATACTTTATGTTGGTTTCCATTGATTAAAAGTTTTTTGTATTAAATATTTTAATATGAAATAATAATAATAATAATAATATATTTATATTACTAAATCTATTTTATTTGATAAAAAGATTATTTTTATTTTATATATCACCATATATTAAAATATATTTTCAGTTTTGAAATTATAAATAAGGTCAACTTGATGATTTTAATTATTTGAGGCAGTTTACAAACAAATAAAATGACAAGGACTAAAATATAATAAGTTAAGAAAATAAATAAATACATTTTAGAAAGGATTGACATGTGTCAGTTAGGAGACATGTTTTAGGCTTTTAGCTATTTATTATGAGTTTAGGTATGCAATTCAGATTTTTATTTAGTTTAGGAATGTTTTAGCACGTTAATATAATTTGGGTATATATTTTCTCCCTCTTTATAGTATGAGTATGAATAAGCCATTTTTCCTCCATCAAAGCTCCGAAGATTAGAAGGCAGACAAAAAATTGCTTTCACCGGGATGTTTGACGAGAAGCTGCAGGAAGTAAGACAAACAAGATAATCCGAAGTAAAAAAAAACTTAGATTATCAAACAGTGAAAGAAGCATGAAAAAAATAACCAAGGAGAAGTGGACAGAACAAAGGGGCTTCTCTGATTCGGAGCCGGTGTGCCGATAGACCGAAACCGCACCCCATGACAAACTCACCTCCATCCCCACCAGAAACACTAGCTCCGGAAAAGAGAGAAAAGGAAAAACCTTTACTCTTTAAAATATTAGTTCTATAATAAATATCATTGTAACTAGGAGTGTCAAAATAAGTTATAGCTCATGAGTTAGCTCAGCTCACCTCGATTTTTCATGAGCATGAGCATGCGCTCTATTTTTTAGGATCAATTAATAAATGAACTTAATAATCGAACTTAAATTAGATCACAAGTTATATGAACGATCTTTAATGAACATGAGCTAACTCATGGGTTTGGTCATTTTTATACTTAATATATACTCTCATTGTTTCATATTAATTGTCGTTCTAGGTTTATGCACACAGATTAATAAAACATTTAATTTTACACATTTTCAAAATAAAACATTATTACCAATACACCTAATCATATATCAACCAATAAAAAAATAAAGTAAAAAATATTACCAATAAATTTTGCATTGAAAACCAAAAGCGACACTTATTTTAAAACAAAAATTATACTCTATAAGGACAAGTAATTTGAAACGGAGGGAGTTTATATTAAGTATAAAAAGCCCTTTTTATTTAAAAGTTACTAATATTTATTTTTTAAAATTTGAAACTCCACCCCCAAAACTTCACCCCTTAACTCTAAACCTTAAGTCTAATTAAATTAGTTAACTATATGGGTAAAAGTATTTATTTACCTCTTTAATGGAACATTTTAGTCATTTTTCTTCCTTGTGTGCTATATTTGTGAAAATAAACTTAATGAGGTTATCTTAGGAAATTTCTCTATATATATTGATGACTTCTATTTTTCTTATATAGGATAATATAGTTTCTATATTAATCATATTTATCTTTTAAAATTAAAATAGAAAACTAAAATGTTAAAATATATTAATATCAATCCTCATATTATATATCTTTAGGATTAAAACAGAAAACTAAATATTCATAAGACACTGATGCGGAATATATATTTTACGATTTGAAAAGATGAAGAGTTTGAAGATGAATCATCTCAAGGCTCTTATGTAGAATAAACTTTTGGATCACTGATTTAGTTTTGATTTAGTATACTATTAAGTGTTGATTTTATTCAATATTTAATATTAACGTTCAGGATTTTTAATATTTAAAATTTAAAAGTTATATTATAAAAATATAATTTAGTTATTTTTATTTATTTTTATATTTTTTATAATTGATCGTCAGTTAGCTCATTTAATTCATAATCTAGATGATTTGAGTTCGAATTTACATATTAAAGCTCATATAATAAATAAGCTAAACTGAGCTAGCTCATGAAAGACATGAGTTCACTATGAGCTGAGCAAAGTTGAGCTCATATAATAAAGACCTGACGATTTATATCATCTATTTTATGATGAATAATGGCACGTGGCTTTTATGATGAAATGTGTTCCATGTTACTTTATGACGATTAGGCGAGGAAATATGTGCAATGACAAACGTTTAACGACAAAATATATTTTGTGGTTATTTCTTCGTAAATTGCTATAGACGAAATTTACGAAGAAATAACCACGATTTCGGTCGTCGTTAAGTATATGTTTTCTTGTAGTAGAGATCCTATAATTAATATAAATCAATAAAAATACTATAGTTACAACGGTATTTAAAAACACCAATTTCGTCTAAACAATTGTTGTATTTTCCATGTATTTTCAAATTTCAACAATAACTTTTTTTAACTTAAACTTTTAATCATATCAAAATTTCTAATAAGAACCAGAGATGCTGGCTATAATATAAGCCATTAAATCATAATAGAGAAGTTGGCAATAAAACAAACCATTAAAATCATAAGGTAAATACAAGATAAATCTATTATGATATTATCATTATATTTGTTAACATCTATTTATTAATTAAAATATCTCAAATACAGTGACAAATATAAATACTAAAATAAAGCTTTATATTATAATATTATTAAAACTAATGACTCATCCTATAACTATGGAGAAGATGAAACATTAGCAAAATTACTTCACAAATAATAGAATAGATCCTATAATTATGGAGAAGATTACACATCAGCAAAATCACTTCATCGACAATAAAGACAATAGTATAGATATATAACATTCTTATCAGTTGAATGCAGTTCGACCGTTTGATCTTGACCTGGGAAACCAAAACGTTTTGGTTAAATTTGGTTCAGTTTCAAAATATTCATATATCTTCAGGAAATCATTATTTCTATGAATTAATATTTATTTCGAATCAACAACATATATGGACCCAAAAAATGTTGACCGGGGAATATGTCAAGTGCATAAACTTAAAAAGGAAAATAGTTTCTCATTAGAAACTTGACTCCAAAATTATTCTACTAACAAGAGTAAAAGTGATCATATATATTCATTGAAAGAGGAGGAGCAAGCAGTAAAGAAAGATCGACCAAGGCAAAGCGGATAAACAAAAACACAAAGATTCTTTTCTGTTTGGATTAATCTGATTGTACGGATGATGGATCGGCCGTTTGATTTACATAGTTCATGTACAGTATACAAGTTAATCTGGAATAACCATCTCCGACTGTTGGAAATTAATAGGGATAGGTATCAACTCAAAGAGTAATCACACTATCTATTAAATAAGAAGTCACTGGTGTGTCTGGTTTCCCCGTTACCGCACCCGCAAACGCAGCTTTTACGGTTGTTAGCGGTTGTTGGTGTTTTACAACAATCACAAAAATGCTATAAAACGTTACAAAAATTTCAAACCGCTTCAAAACTCATAAAATCAAAAGTTGATTTCAGCTAACATTTGCGGTTGTGGGCGGTTGCGGTTGATAAATAAATAGTATCATTTTTATTTTATAAAAAATTAAACCAAAACTATTCACTATAATTTTAAACATTAATATATATATATATATATAATATAAATGAAATAAAATATTCTTTTAAAATTTTAACTTAAACTTCAAAATAAATTTTATTAAAATTATAAATTTCATTTAAACTAAAAAATAAAAATAAATTTATTATTGTTATTAATTATATTATATTAATAATTATAATATTTTATCATATTAGTATGTTTTGATATTTTTAAAATGTTATAATGTTTTAATATTGGTCATTTATCATTAACTCGTTGTAGTATCTCATAATCAACCATTCACAAATATTCTGCAAACGCAACAATTTCTAACAGCGGTACCAGTCGTATGAATAGTTTATAACACTAAGAACAACAACCAGTTATGCCCTTAGTGATTTTGTTTACGTGTCAATCATATGTGAAATTTTAAAAAAAAAAATATTATAATTTGATTGATCGATAAATTTTAATTTTAATTTATTTTAATCAAATTTGAAAGAGGCAATCTTAAAACCAATTAATGTTAGTTGCCAAACAATCCATATAATCTTATGCATAATCATTTATAGTATCTAATGGTAGCAATTATGAAAATTATATATAATACTTCATCATTTATTTTTCTTCACTAATAGTCTATTTATAAATTATATAAAGTATATTTTAAAAAATAGTTAATAAACCTAATATACTAGCTTTATTTTCTATTATAAACAGTGGTAAAAACAGCTTTATTTTCCTATATAAGTCATAATATACATATGTAAAACATATAATTTGATAAAAAAACATTATAATAACTATTAATATATCATAAAATGAGTTTATAAATTATTTACAGTAGTTTAAAATCATCTGTAATAATTAATATTTCATTTGTAAAAAAAAAATAAAGTCATTTATATTGATTCATTTTAAATGATTTATAAAACATATATAATAGTTTGTAATTATTAAATATCTTGTAATCATTTATAAAGTTTTAAATCATCAATAATGTATATCGTATCATTAATAATAGTTTACAAAACAATATTGAAGATTTATAAAAATCTACTAATAAAAAGGCTTTAGATAGAGCATTGGGGGTGTCAACGTCGACATATTAAATCAGCCAATCAACTATCTCTAATTATTATATTGTTTGTTTTATATTCACAATAAAATTATCTTCACATTTTCTTAACACTTAATATATTTTTGATCAGATTTAGTAATATTATATTTAAAACCACATGTAAGTTCTATACAATATATATTATATACACCAAATAATATAATAAAACTAATATAAATGTGAAATTTGAAAAAATAAAAATTAATGTTTATACACTAAAATTAAATATTTTTTCTTACCTTAAAATAAAAATATCTTAAAATAAGAAATCAAAATAAGAATTTTTTGTAAACTAATATATCTACAAATTAATTAAATTTTAATGTCCCAACATTATTAATTTATAAAAGTTCTATTGTATAATGAAGCTTATAGTCTTTAATGTTTTTTAAAATTTATAACCAAATCTTTATTTTTATTAATGCATGATAAATTCTCTTTCAAGATAAATGAGAATCGTTACTAATTTAAAAAAATAATAATTAAATAAAATTTGGGCAATTCTCTTAAATAGCCTTTTTAAGTTTTTGTCACAAAAATAGCCCTCAAAAAATAAAATGACCAAAATAGACTTTTTTTTTTGAAATTTTGATTTTTTTATTTTTTTTTTGAAATTTGAAACCCTAACCCCAAACCCACCCCTTTACTCTAAACCCTAAAGTCCAAATTAGTTAACCCTAGGGGTATAAATGCATATAAATGAATTTTTTAGCTTCTAAAAAAAACATTTTGGTCATTTTCTTTCTTAAAAGCTATTTTTGTGACAAACAAACTAAAATGGGCTATCTAAGGGAATTTCTCATAAAATTTTATATACTACTTAAATCAATGGACTAATCACTAAAAAATCTTTATTCTTTAGAGAAACATAGACAATAAAGGTTCTAAATCTTTTTGACCATCATCCTCTGTCAATGCACTATGAAACTAATGATTAAAAAAAGATTGTCAAAATTTTGAATTTTTCTTAAAATATGTGGATCAACCCCTACAAAAATATTGAGTTTTTGGT
Organism: Sinapis alba; assembly: GCA_012274485.2. Classification (NCBI taxonomy): domain Eukaryota; kingdom Viridiplantae; phylum Streptophyta; class Magnoliopsida; order Brassicales; family Brassicaceae; genus Sinapis; species Sinapis alba. The sequence continues at coordinate 60,376 of MU106377.1, read as the reverse complement.
TAATGCTCTATATAATGAAGCTTATAGTCTTTAATGTTTTTTAAGATTTATAACCACATCCTTATTTGTATTATTGCATGATAAACTCACTTTCAAGGTAAATGAGAATCATTACTAATTTTTAAACAATTAATTAATAAAAATTCATATAGTGCCTAGATCAATGGATTAATCACTAAGAATTTTCTATCCTCCAGAGAAACGTAAACAACAAAGGTTCCAAACATCTTTGACTATCATCCTATGACAATCTTGAATTTTTCTTAAAATATCTGGATTAACCCCTACGAAAATATTGAGCTTTGGTTAATGCTCTATATAATGAAGCTTATAGTCTTTAATGTTTTTTAAGATTTATAACCACATCTTTATTTGTATTATTGCATGATAAACTCACTTTCAAGGTAAAAGAGAATCGTTACTAATTTTTAAACAATTAATTAATAAAAAATCATATACTATCAATGGATTAATCACTAAGAATTCTCTATTCTCTAGAGAAACGTAAACAACAAAGGTTCCAAGAAAAGATTCTATCATCTTATATCAGTGCACTATGAAACTAGGCATTAAGAAAAGATTGTCACAATTTTAAATTTTTCTTAAAATATGTGGGTTAACCCCTACGAAAATATTGAGTTTTCGGTTAATGCTCTATTTACCGAATGTTTTAATGTTTTTAAAAATTTATAACCACGTCTTTATTTTTATTAATGCATGATAAACTCTCTTTCAAGGTAAATGAGAACTGTTACTAATTTTTAAATAATTAATTTAATAAAATTTCATATACTGCTTAAATCAATGGACTAATCACTAAGAAATCTCTATCCTTTAGAGAAACAGGGACAACAAAAGTTTCAAACCTCTGTGACCATAATCATATCTCAGTGCACTATGAAAACTATCCATTAAAACAAGATTGTCATAATTTTGATTTTTTTAAAAAATATGTTGGTTAATCCCTACGAAAATATTGAATTTTTGGTTAATGATCTATAGAACAAAGCTTATAGGATTTAATGTTTTTTAAAATTTCTAAACACATTCCACATTTATATTAATGTATTCTAAACTTCATTTCATGGTACATGGACATCGTTCTAAATATTTAATAATTAATTTAATACAAATTCATATATTGGTTAAATTAGTGGAATAACCACTATGAAATATCTATTCTCTAGTGAAACAGAGATAACAAAGGTTATAAACCTCCTTCACCATCATCCTATGTCGGTGCACTGTGAAACTAGGCAATAAAACAAAATTTTCATAATTTTGAACTTTTTTAAAATTACATGAGTTTAACCTCTACGAAAATATTGACTTTTCGGTAAATGCTCTATATATCGAAGCTTATAGGCTTTAATGTTTTTTAAAAAAATTTATAACCACATTGTTTATTTGTATTAATGTATGCTAAACTCTCTTTTGGGATACATGAGAATTGTTACTAATTTTTAAACCATTTAATAAAATTTTATTTACTGCCTAAATCAATGGACTAATCACGAAGAAATATCTAACCTCTAGAGAAACGGAGACAAGAAAGGTATCAAACCTATTTGAAAATCATCCTATCTAAGTGCACTATGAAATTATGCGTTAAAGCAAGATTTTCATAATTTTAAATTTTTCTTAAAATATGTTGGTTAACCCCTACAAAATATTGAATTTTTGTTAATGATTTATATACCGAAACTTATAGGCTTTAATGTTTTTTTTAATTTGTAACGAAATTCTACATTTGTATTAATGTATTCTAAACTTCTTTTCATGGTACATGTACATCGTTCTAAACTATTAATAATTAATTTAATAAAATTTCATATATTGTCTAAATTAGTGGACTTATCACTATGAAATCTCTATTCTCTACAGAAACAGAGACAACAAAGATTCCAAACCTCTTTGACCATCATTCTATATCAGTGCACGATGCAACTATACATTAAAAAATCATAATTTTTGAATTTTTATTAAAATATGTGGGTAGCCCCTACAAAAATATTGAGTTCTTGGGTTGATGCAATATATACCGAAGCTTATAATCTTCAATGTTTCTTAAAATTTCTAATCACATTCTACATTTGTATTAATGTATTTTAAACTTCCTAGCATGGTACATAGACATTGTTCTAAATTTTTAATAATTAATTTAATAAAAGTTCATATATTTCCTAAATTAGAGGACTAACCACTAAGACATTTCTATCCTCTAGAGAAACGAAGACAACAAAGATTTCAAACATCTTTAACCATAATCCTATGTTAGTGCACTATGATACTCTGCATTAAAACATATTTTTCATAATTTTGAATTTTTAAAAAAATATATGGACTAACCGCTATGAAAATATTTAGTTTTTTGGTAAATGATTTATATACCAAGTTTATAATCTTTAATGTTTCTAAAAAAATTATAAACACATTCTAAATTTGTAGTAATACATGCTAAACTCTCTTTCAGGGTAAATAGCATCGATACTAATTAATTTTGTAATAATTAATTTAATAAAAAATCATATACTACATAAATCATTGCTCTAATCACTAAAAAAATTTAAACTCTATAGAAATGGAGACAACAAAGGTTTGGAACCTCTTTAACTATTATTCTATGTATGTGCACCTAAAATATATATTTTATTGAAATTTTAAAATTATTTGTATCTGTAAATTTGTTTATTTAGAAATAAAATATGTTTATCTAGAATGAGTGAATTTGTTTATGGAATGCAAAAAGAAAATAAAATTAAAATTATTTGTATCTGCAAATTTACTCATTCTAAACAAATATATAATAACAATTAAATTAATAAATATATTCTGTTTTTGCATTTTAAAAATATAAAATATTATATTTTATTAAAATTTTAAAATTATTTATATCTATAAATTTGCGGATAACCATCTAGTATGCATTCAAAATCATAATGAAAGGGGATGAGTACAAGATTTTGTATATCTTCTATATAATTGTATATCTGATCATAAGGATATAAAAAAGGGTTTGCATATTTATTATTTTTATCTTAAAGTTTGCGATCTAAAAGTTGTAAGCAAAGTTAGGAAATAGTCTCTCCTTGATCCCATTGTACACCTCTGTACCGTTGGGTATCACACGATCAATAATCGGTTCATCATTGGGGTACATAAAACCATGATTATGGTTAACCGGAAAACTCGGGAGGTTAGAGAGTCCAGACATATAGAGCTGAGTCAGATCATGGTGTGGCTCCAAAGAAGAAGAACAATACTGACAGGCAGAAGAGGAAGAAGGCAGCTTGCCTAACCGAGGAGACACTGAAAAACCGGAACGGTTCCTCGGACCGGATCTGTTGCTGCTGCGTCCAGTTGGTGCTGGGTGGTTGTGTTTCCCATCGTATGTTGTCACCAGTAACTTCACATCGTCTGCTCCTCTCTCCACATGCTTCTTCACCTTGCACCCATCGTATGTGCATTTGTAGTAACTCCTGTGAAAACCATTTTTACCATAATCATATATTTATATTTATAGCATAGTTTTTTTCAAATATTTGTTCTAAGGAATTTCCCACATATATATATATATATATATATGTATTTAAAAAGGATAATAAAGAAGGACCTGGGATTTGAATTCCCATTGACAATTTTCCGACCGTATTTTCTCCACTGATAACCATCGTCAGGATTGTCTTCTTCGCATTCCATCCGAAGTATAACCCTTTCGTCTTTTCTTGTTCTTTTGGCTCCAAACATGTCTGATACCTCATACTTCCTGCATGCAAGATAATTTAATTGTGTAATTTAGATTAAAATACGTTAGTTTATAGTATTACTTAATTGTATTCTTCTTAGTTAACTTGGGACCTTCTCTTTCGAGGTGGAAGTTCATCAACACTCTCATCTTCATTTTCATCTTCTTCATCTACATTTTCGTCTTCCTTGTATTCTTTGTCCTCGTCCTCGTTGTCGAGGGAGATGATGTTCATGATATCGGTTTCAGCAGCCACTTCATGAGTTTCAAAAGAAGTGACTAAAGGAGAACCAATGAGATCAACTTGAGATGGGACATAAACAGACTCTTCCGTTGGAATATCATAAAAGCCTGTTTCACATGTAGAAAAGAATAATATAAGAATTTAAAAAAAAAAGAAAAAAACGAAAACTGAGAAGAAGCAACTCTATATATAACCTTCATCATGATAAGGCATGTGATCAAAATTCATCGGCTGGTCGTTGTTTAATATCATCGTTGTTGCATAGTCGCCACCAGAACTTCCCACAGTCTCCGTAGGCCCGTCATTGCGCACTGGAGACTGGGTGATATGCTAAACATTTTTTTAGGCATGATAAATATATGGGATATATTATATAAAAACAAATGATAGATTCTATGTTTACCGATATATATATCTACTTTTTATATCTTTAAGACATAATTATTTTAAAAATAATATACGAAATTCACTCAATTATCTATATTATTAAAAATGAAGTAACTTTTAGCGCTGTTTGAAAATATGGATAGCAGTTATTAATAAAAATTGTTTGGAAATATGAATAGTAATGTCCTTTTAGCATTTCCTTTTGTTTACACATTTGGTCATTGAATTTATAATAAATTAAATATTTTTTATTCTTTTTTATTTACAAATTTTACCACTATATTTAAATTAATTTAAATTAATTAATTACAATTCAAAGACCGTTATTGATAATCTGGGAATATCAATTACAATATAGTATATATTATCTAAAATAATTTTCAAATATAGTATTATTTTATTTAGTTTATTCAAATATAAAAGTTTCGAGAATTCAATTTTCAAAAAAAAATATCATAAATTAATAATAATTTATAGAAAACTAATGCAAAAAAATAAAAAAAATTAGTATATTTTTTCATTTTAAAATAAATTAACAAAAATAATAAATTAATATATGAATAGTACAATTACATCAAATTATATCAAGTTACAAAAAATTTAATATAATATTGTGTACAAATAAAAAATTTATTATCGAACATCTATATTATAATAGATTATACTCTATGTAAATTACAAAACATAAAAAATATTATATGAGATTTTTTTTATAAAATCAACGGCTTATGAATTTAGGTTGAACATAAGTTAAATCAAACACCTGCGTGGGAGCGCGGATCAAGTTCTAATTTATGATTATATATAATGGTGTTGTTATTTACCTGTGAAAAGGAGTTAGAGAACATATTTGGAGACTGCAGCAGTGCAGATGGGCTGAATCCTGGAGAGATTGCAATGGCAGGAGAAGGAACATAAGTCTGGCTTCTAGAAACATCAAATGGACTCATGATGTTTTCTGTCTCGAGCGGTGGAACATTAAATCCTATGCTTGAAGATACTCTCTCGCCGAGACTGGATCTTTGTTCAGACTGGTGATTAGTTGTTAAGTTGGTTTGAGGGAAGATTTGGCTGATCTGATTAAGACTTTTGTCGGTTTGCTCCTGCAGCATCGCTCGTACTGTTTCATCACAATCACTCATTTCGGGGAGATTCCATGACGAAATCATTTCCATGGAGTTTTCATCCCAATCACTCATTGGGGTGTGTGTGTTGCATAAGAGAGAGTTTGTATTCTTATAGTAAAATTCAACAATTTTATTTTGGTAACAATTTATATGGTCAATCTTTCATCGTCCAAGTGTCAGCAATGTCTAAAGAGATTATAATTTTTTTCTTTCTTTTTGGTTCTACGAGAGGTGTATACTTGGTTTTATCAAAACATGAATACCAAAAACTAATGAAAAAATAAGATTCAGTTTTTCCTGTATTTGAAAATCTATCAAGATAATTAAGAAAATTATTTTGCTAAATATAAATCCATTATATTAAATAATATTCGACTAATTAAAATATATAACGTTTTTAAAAATAATTTATTTTAACATGTATTTACATTTTACTATAGACTATATAATTTAGTTAATAATTAAACAGAGTTTAAAAAATTTTAAGTTCGACAATTTTCACAAGAGAAGTAACTCGTCTATTAGACGATCCCTTTAGACAATTAATTTTTTGTAGTTTATATATTTCTGTTTTCCACTTACTCATAATAATTTTTAACATATTATATATTGATTTAGTTTCAATTATAGATAATAATTATCAATAGCTTTTGCTTATTTTCATTCATTTCTAGAGATTTTTCTTTATTTTGAATTTGTCGATTTCAGTTAAAACAAGCTTAGAGATGTCAAATCTGTCTCTGATAATAATTAAATTATTAGTTTTTAATAAGTTTACTGTAACTGGAACATCAAATAAAGAGATGTTATATAGTAGATTATACTAGTTAGCGTATCACGATAATTTATTATTTATTAATAGTTTATTTATTAGAAATAGTTATAAATCATATATATTTTAATTAGTTTTTGAGCGAACGGTTAATTTGTCAAAAACAAATAATCATACTTCGACCGCTTGTTCTTGACCTTGTAAACCAAAACATTTTGGTGAATTTTCGGTTGGGTTTCAAAATGTTTGTATGTTTTAGTAGTTAGCACAAGTGTGGAACATATCTTTAGGAAATATTATTTCTATATATTATTATATTCTTTACTTAAAGAGTCAATATCATATATAGACAACAAACTTTGACCGAGGAATATGATAAAATACATAAATTTTAAAGGCAAATGTAGTCAAACTTAAAGATTATATTATTACCCACAAACTAAGTAAGTATTAGGAATTTAGGACTCAGGAATATATTCTATATTTTGTAGATAAGGCTTAGACTCATTTTTGTCAGAGTTTTAGTGATTTAAACTTCTAACTATTTTCAAATCGGTAACTATTAAATTGTTAATACTATTAATCCTTTGTTAACAAAGTTATTTTTTCTGAACAAAGACCCATTAAATTGAAACATAGCATTTTATATAATTGTAAAAACGATACGAAATGCTTACAATCCATGTATACTTTAGTGATTTAAAATTCCAACTATTTTTAAATCGTATTGAAATTAACTAAACTTTTATGTTTTTAAACCCTCAACTATTAAATATTTAATGTCTTTAATCCTCTATAAACAAAATCGTCTTTTTGAACGGAAACCGTTAAATTAGAACAAAACTTTTCATTTAATCACATAAACAATACGAAATGCTTAAAACTCCATTTACAACTCAATAATTTTGTGAGTTAAATTATTTGAAATTTGTTAGACACAATGCAAGGAATAATAAATACAAACTAATTCAATTTTCTACTAATTTAATATTTTAAAATTGATTGTAATATATATATAAATAATTTATATTCAAATATAAATATAATTTTTTTAATTTAAGTAAAACTTATACGAATATCTGGGCATAGCCCGAAAGAAATCTCTAGTATTTTTAAAAACATAATATAAACTATTTTTATATAAAGATAATTATTAAATCAAGAAAAATTGTTTTAAATTTATAATTAATTATATATTAATAAATCTAAATATTTTTCAATGTTAATAAAAACTTTATAGGACAATATAAAATATTTTTAGATGAATATAGTTATCAAATCACTAAAATTCTTTTTTAATTTATGGTTAATTAACATTAACAAATACAATTATTCACTAAAGGTATAAAAACGATATTAAACAAGTTTTCGAGGGGCTATGTGAGAAAATGATCCATTACTTAACAATCTTACCGTGCTTAACAAGTTAACCAATGACAGCAGAGAAAAAAAAAAGCCTCCAGGCGAAAATCACAAGCCTAACAACTGGAATAAATTTCTTCTTCTCGATCTAACCTTCTCGCTGGAGCTTCCTGCTTCAGTTATATGCACACTGACACCAAAATTTAGAACATAGCATCTGAATCCTCTAATATATATCTCAAGGCTCCTTATCTCGTGACTCTTCCACCAACGGAGTTTCCTTAAGCGAAAACTCATCAAGACTATCGTCTTCCTCTGTATCAGCCTTAAGCTCTTTGAACATTGCCATCACTTGTATCATTGTTGGCCGCTTAAACGGTCGATCGTCCAGACACTGAGACGCGATCTTCAAGTAATGAAAGAGCTCAACATCTCCTGATTTCTCTGTTACAAGCTCCTGGTCGAGAATCTCCACTCCTCTTTTCTCTCTGTAGAGCTGTTTCGCCCACCCGACAAGGTTATTGTCTTCTCCAAACTCCCCTGGATCGATCGGTTTCTTACCAGAGAGAAGCTCAAGAAGTATCACTCCGTAGCTGTAAACATCCCCTTTAGCCGTACACCGGAAACTCTGGTAATACTCTGGTGGAACGTACCCTGGAGTGCCTGCCAGCGTGCTCACGCTCAGATGCGTGTCTAGAGCGCTAACCAGCCTCGCCATACCGAAGTCCGAGACACGTGCTTCGAAGTTCTCGTCGAGAAGAACGTTGCTAGACTTCATGTCTCTGTGTATTATGTGAGGAATGCAGCTATGATGCAGAAACGCTAGACCTCTTGCAGCTCCAACCGCGATCTTCTTCCTCGCGGCCCAGTTTAGAAACACGCCGCCTTTTCTTGATACCTCCTCGTGAAGAACAGTTTCTAAGCTCCCCCATTTCATGTACTCATAGACAAGAAGCCTCTCTTCACCGATCTTGCAGTATCCTAACAGAGGAACCAGGTTCCTGTGTTTGATCTTACCGATTGTTTCCATCTCTGCCATGAACTCTCTATCGCCTTGCCCCGTGATCCGGATCAGCTTCTTGATGGCTACCGTTGACCCGTCTTTGAGCTGAGCCTTGTAGACTTCTCCAAACCCGCCAGAACCGATCATAGTCTCTGCGCTAAACCCGTTTGTGGCTTCAAGAAGATGCGCGAAAGTGAGTTTTCTCAGCGGCTTCTCGAACGTGGCTACGTTGATGCTAAGCGGCTCAGGGACACTAGAGAGCTTCCAGCTACAGCTTCCTGAAGTGGGAAGGCTTTCAATGAACTTCTCCCTCTTTTGTTCCTTCTTCTGAACTTTCCACGCCCTGTAAAGCGCCATGACTAGCATCACAAGGCACATGAAGGAAAACGCTATTCCAGCCATCACAGCGGTTGCAACGGTCTGCTTCTTGGGGTGGACTTGGGCTGTAACGGGCCGCCGAGGAGCAGACCCGCAGGGACGCAAAGGAACGCCGCAGAGGCCGGAGTTGTTTGCGTATCTTGTGACTGGGAACGTTGTTAGCTGGCCACCAAATGGGATTGGACCGGTGAGGTTGTTGTTTGAGACATCAAGATCGCTTAGGAAAGAAAGCGAGCCGAGCGATCCGGGGATGTACCCTTGAAGATCATTGTGAGAGAGATCAAGAACACCAATAGCTTTCAGTCCTCCAAGACTGTCCGGTATGGTTCCGGTTAACCGGTTATGTCCCAAATTCAAGACCTGGAGGTACCCCATGTTACCATAACTCGGAGGTATAAAACCGGACACAGAGTTGTAAGAGACGTCGAAGTAGATCATGCTCCCGTTTGCAGAGAAAGTATACATCGTCATCCCTGAGTATATCCGCGTGGCGGGACACGAATGAACCATCGGAAACCGCTCTAACCGTTCAGCACGGATGTCTTCAAACTCAACTAACCCTCCCGCACCTCTGCAATCTGTACCGCCTTCGTTCCTCACAAATGCAAACTGTTTACCTGAAACACTCCCTGGCATTACTAGCCCGGCCTGGCTAGCTAACTCGCCAGGGAGGTCTCCGGTTAGATTGTTGCTGTTGAGATCAAGCCAGATGAGGCTCTTGCAGTTCCCAAGCTGAGGTGGAACATTCCCGGACAAGGAGTTGTTCCCAAGCTGCAAGATTGCTAGTTTGGTAAGATAACCGATTCCGCTAGGGATGGTCCCGGTCAACCGGTTGCTTGAAAGAGAGATCCAGATCATGTTGGTGCATTTGGAGATTGAGTCAGGGATTGAACCGGTTAAGAGATTGTTGTTGAGGATGAGAGTCTCCAAGTTTCCTCCTTTGACACAAACACCTTCTGGGATTCTTCCGGTGAGATTATTCGCCCACATAACCAAGTCGGAGAGGTTCGGCAACATCCATATCTCCTTAGGGATCGGTCCCGTGAGAGCGTTGAAGCTGAGATCGATGGTCTTTAAGCTCTTGCAGTTCCCAAGCTCCACAGGAACTGTTCCTGAGAGGTAGTTATTAGCCATGAGAAGCTTTTCAAGAACCGGCGAAGAGCAGAAACCAGAGGGTACGTTGCCGGTGAAACCATTGGAGCTTAGGTCAAGAACACGGAGGTTCGTACAGTTTGTGAGTGAACTCGGAACAGAGCCTGAGATGTTGTTGTAAGCCACGTATAGATATGCGAGTCCAGTGATTCTACTCACGACGGTGGTTAAGAAGTCGCCGGAGAGGAAGTTGTTTCCGAGGTTAAGGCTCTGTAAGAAGACGCAAGCCGTGAACGGCGGAGGAAGCTCCCCGGAGAGAGCGTTCCCGGAGAGGTCAAGAGTCTCTAGCGTTTTGCAGAGTGGAGAAAGCTCCGGTGGGATTCCGCCGGAGAAACGGTTGTGAGCTAGAGAGAGGTGCTTCAGATTCTGGAAACTTCCCCAGTATTCTCCACCGCCGGGGATTTTTCCGGCGAGATTGTTCCGAGAGATGTTCAACGTCTCGAGGAGTTTGCAGTTGGTTAGAGAAACAGGGAAGTGATCGCCGGAGATGTTGTTCTGTGATAGGCTGAGGAAGGTGAGGTTACCGCAGGACACGAAGGAGAGATCGGAGAAGTCGCCGGAGAAGTTGTTGTGAGTTAGGTCGAGATGTTTCATCGACGCCGCGATGAAACTCCCCGGAATGTCCTCCGATAAGTTATTGTATGAGAGATCAACGGTCGTCAAGGTTTCAGACGACAGAGCAGAGCTTAACTTTCCGGTGAGCTTGTTGTTAGAGAAATTCACGGAGACAAGATTGGTACATGTCGTGAACACGTAATCGACCAATGAATAATCAGAGATTGAGTTCGACGACAAGTCCAGAGTCTGAAGATAACAGCCCGAGGAGGAGGAGGAAGCAGAAACAGAGGAAGAGAAATCGTTTCCTTGTAGGTAAAGATTCTGGAGACTAGGCAACGCCGTGAGGTTAACTAGGTTTAAGGTTCCGGTGATTCCGCCGTTTCGGAGGTCTAATCCGATGACTCGACCGTAGTTAGAGCAAGAAACGCCTCGCCAAGAGCACGAGCCACGACCCGACACGTGTTTCCAGTTACCGAGGATGTTGTTAGGATCAGACGTGACGGAGGTTTGCTTGAACGACAATAACAGAGAAGTTTCGTAGGAGACGTCTTCGTCGCGGATTAGTCTTTTGCCATGAGTGCTCATCACTAGAAAAGTTAAGGAGAAACAGAGGATAAGCGATAACAGACATGTTTGCTTCATTTCTACACACCAAGTGTTCGATCAAGAAGCCTTAAGGATCTTCTTCTGACTTCTTCTGATTCATTTACTGTGCTCAATTTCTCCAAAGCTTCGCAAAGTAGATAGCTTGTAATCTGAAAAAAAAAACAGAGTGAGCTTTCAGAAAAAAACAGCAAAGAAACAATTTTTAATGAAGAAAGAGGTGATATACATAAATGGAACTTGTTTAAGAAGAAAACAAAGAGTATAACCTAAGTTTTAAGATAGTGTTTCTGCTCAAGTACGATGTTGCAGAGATGGTCGGACTGAAAACAACCAAAGTTAGATTTTTTTTTACCAAAATCAGATGGTTTAAGATTCGGTACTGAGAGGTAGAGAAGTGCTTACATAGAGAGGAAGCCTTTTTTAGCACGACCAATTCACCAAGAAAAGAGAGAGAGAAAAAAAAGTGATTTTTCCAGGAACAAAACAAGAATTCTCCAGGAGAAAAGAAAAAAATAGAATTTTCCTTTTTTGATCTTGCGTAAATGAAGAGCTAATGGGTGTCCTTGTTTGGAATGAAATATCAATCGTCTAATTGTTGTATAAATGAATTATTTCTTTAATTAATTCAAAAATAAAATTCTCTTTGCCGGAAATTTGCAAACAAAAATATAATATTAAGAAAATTTGGTAAATAAAGGAAGAAGAAAAAGTATGAAAAGAAAAAGCAGATAAAAAATGAAGACATAATCCTGCAGAAAAGAAGAGAAAACATAATCATGATACTAAAGATTAATTTTCTCTTTATAATCTCTGTCTAATCATCAATTATGTCGTATTACTTTAATCATATAATAATGTTTCACAAATTAATTAAGGTCGAATTTCACGGCGAAATTTATGATTTTTAACATTATTGTATTATCAGTCTAAATCTTACTACTTGTCTTGGGAGTTAGATGAATTATCCGGCACGTATGTAAAGATGATATAGGTCTCTTGTTCCCATGTAAGTAAATAGTTGTCTCTGCTCTAACCTTTGGTTCAAAGAAATTAAAAAAAAAATATGATAAATTTTTTTTGACGGTTGTTACGATAAAGGCCTACTTTTTCCCTTATTTTTCGTACGTTTCTACGCATTTATGCAACTTTCTAACCCTACACGGCACCAAGCACTAAGCTTATTTTAATTCAAATGAATTTCACAAATTGTATGGTTATTTTAATTTGTTTATGGTCCTCGTTTTCTTTTGTATATTAGTTTTCCGGCCCCGCGTATTGTCTTTATTTATATAGTTGCCGCTTAACTTTTGGCAACTGTCGCATTTTATCCAGTTTCTACCTAAGCCCATGTATAAATAATGAAATATAGCTGTATCAGCTACTCTTTCGAGTATCAAAGTGTATTGAGAATAAAATAAGAGAATCTTCCTTACAGATATTTTTATAGTTATATACACATTTATTGTAATTAACTAAAACAAGTTGAGAAACTTTTGATCGATCTAATTTTATTGCGTTAAAAAAAAATATTCTAAATTTAACAAAAATTTAGAGTTTTTTATGTCAAAAAAAAATTATTAAAGCAAATTTAGAAACATAGTGAATTATAATATAAACTGATGTTACATGAGATTTATTTACTCGCCCATAGCATATATATATGTATGTCATTTACATATAATCAGTCAAATATCAATCTGTAACATCAGTTAATTACAAACTAGAACATTAATTTCAAAAACCCGTGACATTCATTCACATGTATAAATGAGCTAGAGATTACGGAGAAAAGACAAACAAATTTCTTGAAGTGTTAACAAATAACATTGTTTATACACATAGAAACTAAGAAAAGTAGAGTATCATTTTAAACCTACTTAGCTTGTGTTGTGTCCGATGTAAATGACAATAGGGTCGGAAATTTTCATATTAAAAAAATGGGGATGGAAAAAGACAAAGGGTCCTAGGAAATATATTTATTATTAATAGGTTAGATAGTAAGATAAATAAAATAAGAAGGGGTTTTATGAAAAGCCGGAAACGGTTTCGACCCGCGTGGGCCGTAGGGTTGGGCCGTGTACCAATTTTGTCAGTATACTCTACCGCACGAGCGCATATTTTGTGACCTCTTTCTACTCTAAAAGATTCTCCCATGCCCACTAAAGTATATTTATTTTTATACAGTGTGATGTTAAATTATTCAAGGACTAAAATAAAATACAATTTTTGAAAAGAAAAAAATCAGTCGGATAATTTAGTTAATTGAACATAACTGTTACTTCTCTTACAAAAAGTAAAACCATCAAATCTATGAATTTAAACTATGGAGTGACATTGTGGCTTTGATATCTGGTTGGAGCTTACCTCCTACAGAGATGTTTCTTATCATATATACTTTTCAAGTAGCGGTTTATGGGATATGGCGAGAACGCAATAGGAGGAGACACGGAGAGCAAATGACCGATGCAAGAGTTTTGAGTAAGCTACTGGATAAAACCATCCGGCTTCATCTGAGTGCAGTGCAAGGCAAGGGTCATGCATATTTGGAAAGGGGATTTGGCATATGGTTTGGAACTAGGATTGATATAGACACATAATGAAGAGAATAGGATGTCTTTACGTATAGGTAAAAGAATATAAACAAACCGTTGCACTTGATGTAATTATGTTTTTTGCTTGAATAAATTTTACATTCATTGAAAAAAAAAAAAGAATTTAAACTATACAAATATTTTAAAAATTCTAATAAGAATCATTATAATAAACTGCGTGAACAGTTGTTAATCTTGATAAACACTAAAAAAAATTAATAAATATCAAAAATATATCTAAAACAATCTTTTAAAATTTTGACTTACATGTTTGATATTTTAGAAATCGTCTTATTGTCCAAATTATACTAGGTATGTCTTTATTTTATATTTTTTGTTAGTCCATATATAGCTTGTAAAAGAAGAAATAGAAAAAGGTGGAAAAGGACATTTTAATGGTCCAACGATCATTATCAAGATTAGGTAAAAGGAAACTGAAGAATAGTTGCATGCATGTCACTTGACATTTTTCAAGTTTCAAGTTTCAAATACAAAAAGAAGTTCACATATGGAAAATGATTTTTCGATAAAATAAATCAAATTGAATATCTAGTTACGCTTTTTTTTTTATACTAAGCTGTTTTCAATTGACAGATTGGAAGATGCTAAGACTAATTTAGCACTTTAACTGTGGGTATCAACCAGAATGTTGAAAAACTATATTCATTCTTTGTTTGACGTTAAGGACCGACCTAATAATAATGAAGAAAAAGCTAAGCGTTTTACATTAATCATTCGCCACCCACTTACCAATATATGTAAGACCAGATAATTCAATCACACTCCAATCAACTAGTCAACTATTTGTTAGCTTTGTCTCTTTTCATTACCAAAATTTTACTGTAAATTAAAGCTCTTTTTAGTGAGAATGATTAACGTAAGGGTCCGTTACCAGTCATTGCGTTATCTTTCTGGATCTTCTGTATATGATTTATCCATCAAGGTAAAAGAGATAAAAAAAAACTTTTAAAATTCACAACTTAAATTTAACAGTTGTACATCACATACATGCAAAAAGAAAAGCAATTCTATGAAAGTAATGCAAAGGTCAATAAATGCTATATAAACCTTAATGATTAAAACGAAGAAACCATATAAGAAAATTCAACAAAACTCATTGTCTCACTGACAGTATTACGAATCCGAGTATCACAAGGCTTGCTAAGAACTAATATTATCACCTAACAAATGTTGTATCTATGTTACACTAGCTTTCTATTTGAGTATATGATAAGAGAGTGTTACTTTTGCGAGAAAAATATTTCCAAAAACTAATAAAGAGGTATTATTTTTACGATCTTTGTTTTCCTCCGTTCTAATCAATTGCACATAAGAAATTGAAAAGAAGAAAAAGCTATACCGGATTGGTACAAACCCACCATATCTAGGGCCTAGCCATATCAGTGCACATTTGCCGCACCAACCTCCTCGTACTTATCTTTTCTCCGCTCGTTGATCAATCTCCTACGATTCATTTCATCTCTACGTAACAAAAGAAGTTAGTTTTTGCTTAAGATGCTTAAGATTGTGAATTCAATTAGAAAAAACATACACTAATTATATCAACACACGCAAATACAAACAGATAATGGAGTGATTGAAGTTTAAATGGGCAATAAAGGTAAAAGGAAAACTTTTATAATTACCTGAGAAAAGTCCAGATGGAGTCATAATGAAGAAGGCCAAGCAGTTTCCTCTTTTTCCCTTTGTGCATTACTTCACCTCGTTTTACGACAGGTAACTGTTTCACACCTCTTGCCTCCATTAACTCCTTGGCCACACAGACTGTCGTGTCTGGATAACAAGTAATCAAACCACGTTCTTGGCCTCTATACGTTATTTTCTTAGTACACACAGAGGAAACCGGACATGTATTCTCCTGCAAGAGACAAAAGTGTTCATTCAACTCCACTGCCAGAAAAAAGATTTAGAAAAAAAAAAGAGAAGACCGATGAGACTGGGGAGTTTGTTATGTTTCACTGCTTACATCTAAGATTGGAGAGACCTTATTGGACAAGACACGTCTGATGTCTCCATGTGTTAGGATTCCGGCTAGAAAATCATCTTCATCAACTACCATAAGGCAGTTCTGGTTACTGTCTTTGAGGATGTTTCTCGCTTCTCTTAGAGTTGTTCCCAGAGAAACCTTCACATAGTTCTTTGACATAACCCGCAGAACCTTTAAGTCTTCCAGAATAGTTTCTTCATCAAAGAAGGATTTGTGGTCAGGGTTCTCCATGACGGTAAGCTCAAGGGAGTTTGTATTATCTGCGCGTCCCCAGACGCCGTCGCTTTTAAGATGGGACGGTGAAAGAGAAGAGTATCCTCTTCCTGTGTTGCGACCCTCAGATGAATCAATCTCTTTGTCTTGGTCTACCACAGAGGGGACCCATATTGCTAACCCAACCGCTCCCTGTTAGAAGAAACAGATAGGCATATCAGATCATGAACAAACATGATAAAGATTTGAAGAAAATTATCGCTCTCTATCCGTATAAACTAGCTCTGGACCTCTGATTATTATAGCGAAAATGATAACTGGTTCATTTTATAGTTTCAAGAAGGGCTGTATTGCTCGATCAGCTAGGGAAGCATTTTATGAATCTTACCCCTCTAAGCGATTTTACCACATGTTATATAAGCACCAGAAAGAAAACTGAAAGGGAAAAGGCATGGTTACCATGAGAGGAAGCAAAATTCTATAATCTTTTGTTAGCTCGAACAGCAGTAAAACTGATGTTAAGGGGACTGAGCACATGGAAGCTAGTGTCGCTGCCATGCCAACCTGCATCACATAAAATGAGGACATCTTGATGAGTCAGAATCAGTAACAACTAACAACAGAAGTGGGCACTATCAGAATTAGAAAAGGATGCACTGAAGTAAAGGTCTGCATCAAAAGGAGAATAATACCAGAGCGTAAGCTTGTGGTTGAGCCACAGCAGCATTGCCAGGAATAGCTCTGTTAATAATCTCAGCAGCCGAACCTCCAAACACAGCACCAACAGCAGCACCAATCATCAAACTTGGTGCGTAAAGACCGCCTACGAGCCCAGAGCCTTTGCACAAAGCAGTAGCCACAACTTTAGCTGCGGCTAACTGAGCTAATAACCAAATTCCAGGAGCTGAAGCACTCGTTCCAGTATGCAGGATTTCCTCAACATTTGTAAACCCCCAGTACAAAATTCCGGGGTACTTGAGAGCAATAATCCCAGCTCCTAAACCACCTAATGCAGGACACACAATAGCAGGAAGACCAAATTTGTCTTTGATGAACTCGAATGACTTGGTAAACCAGGTAACAAGGCGAGAAAACACAACACTGACAGCACCGCACAGCATGCCTAATATCAGGTACAGAGGCAGCTCTGGAGACAAGTAAAAAAAACATGTTGGGAACTTATAAGCAAATGCTAGTTGAAGCATATAAATATCGGCCTTCCTATTTTAAAGATACTACGAATCTTTATAATATTATCACCTATCCATCAGACACTAGATCATAAGCTACTGAAAAATTATAAGACTGAGTGGAAGGTTTCAACTGAGCTTAAAATTACAAGGCATACCTGCAGCGGACTTCAGGTCGTACGAGGGGACTGTGAAAGCTGATTGAGTCCCAAGCAACGCATTTGACACAGTTGAAGATATAACCGAGGCCAAAATTATCATAGCAGTGGTAAATGGAGGCGAGTTCTCTGCACGCAGAGGTCTTAAAACAGTCTCGATAGCAAAGAAACAACCCGCCACTGCTGCATTGAAACCTGTAACCACAAATACACATGGATGAAACTGCGGCAAATTGTTTCCTTATTTGGAAGAACAAATAATTGTAGTGCCTGTCTCAGTGCTCTCATATATAGTAAGAAACACCATTACTCACAAATCCAGCTTCAAAGTAACCATAAGTGAACTCTTTTTCATCAATAAATACCAGAAAAATGTTGTCTATTGCTAGAACGTAAGATTCATAGACACGTTTGTAGGCTACAGTAAATACAAAATTTTGGAACCAAGAGAGTGAGCGAAAAGAACAAGGTGGCATACAGATTGAATAAGCCAAAAAGATCCCAGGAACCAATAAATACTAGAGTGAATTAACTATGCTGCTGTTCCGTGCATTAGCAATCCAATAATACACAAATATCAATTATGGACGAGGAGGAATAAACAGTTCCAGAAAAGATAGGGTCAAAACCATACCAGATGCAATCCCAGAAGCGGCACCAGCTGCAGTGAGAGCTATTCTCCTTTCTCTGTTGTTTTCCATCATTAGCGCAAAACCATTGGCACAGGACTTTCCAATGTCAACGCTAGGTCCCTCAGGACCCAGTGAACATCCTGTACCAAGGGTCACAGCAGCTTGTATGGCTTTAATCACTGGGAATATACCAGCGAGTAAATCGACACCTTGACTTTGAGAAGAAGTGGACTGCCTGATTTGATCCAAGATCTCGAGTAAACCATGCATCATTCCTACTATAACACCCCCAGTGACAGGAACCAAAAGAATCCGATGCCAAGTATCGGCTAGTCTCTGTAGACGAAGCCAAGCAGCACCCTCGTTGGGTGTACCAGCCCATGACCACTCATGAATCACATGAACCTAGACAAAATACACTACTCTCTTGAATCAGCAGTTGAATACGATCAATATAGATTCAATTAACGTGCACAGATCAAGATCTGATGCATGAATGTATGAGCGTACCCCTTTGTTGAAGCCAGCGACGCAAATTCCAGCGGCGACACCGATAAGGCAGCCGATGAGAAGCAGAGCCCATTCAGGTGGAGCACTATCTCCCAGCACGTCGTTTCCTTCATCAAAACCATACTCATCATCATTCCGGTAATCGCGATCATCAACGCCATCTTCTTCTCCGGCAACCACACTAGCCGAGAGTGGGGAAGCAGAGGAAGAAGGATGGTGTTGTTGTTTCCTATCTACTCTGATATTCTCCAGTCGTTTGAAGCTTAGACGACGCCCGGAAAGAGAGAATCTCCGATCCAGATGCTTCAACAGATTTCTAACTCCTCCGGTGGAATTCCTGACAGCCGGAGACTGAGATTCGACGTCGAGATAATCGTCTTCTCTTCCAATGACGACTTCATCTCCCTCGGTGGATCGCAATAGATGCCTGTCCTCGTTGTACTCTCCGGCGCCTCCTGATGACATCACTAATTTCTAGCCTCCGTTACCAACACATCATCCAACTCGTCGAGGAGATTCACGATGGAATCAATCTCTCAGTACGTCTCCGGGATGTAACAGAATCTACGCCGCAGAGATTCGTCGCCGGTTTTCTTCAGATTTGATCGGCTGTTCAGATTCTGAACCGTCTCGATGACGTAACACGCGGCTTTCGTCGTAAGACAGGCCTCAGTGTGAGCTAGAGGATCAAGTCAGCATTTATGGGCCTTTATTGGGCCTGATTTCGTTTTATTAACGGTACGTCGTTCTTTACAATACCACAAGTCGATATGTCCGAGTGGTTAAGGAGACAGACTTGAAATCTGTTGGGCTTCGCCCGCGCAGGTTCGAACCCTGCTGTCGACGATTTATTTATTTTATTTTTCTTGGTATAAAAGACGAATTATATTAGCTTGTTATATGTCGTCATTCCAGGCTCTGGAAACAGTTAGGAATATTATTTTGTAGAAAGAAAACAAGCTTTTAACATAAGCTGAGGCAACTCAGTCACAGGTAAGTGCTTTCGAATTAATACAAATGCCCATGAAAACCGATAGGCTTTCTTGCTCGAGGAGAAGAGAATATATGAAGGAAAAGAACATGTAAAAGACGAGTAAATGAAACAAAAAAGAAGTCATGTTCTGAGATTCAAACTTCAAAACAAAGAAGCAAAGAAGGCGGAAGCAACAAAGCTAACAATGAAGAAACATGTTTTTGACTCGCAACCAACGGAAACAAAAGAGTAACAAACGATAGAATCATTCGTAGATCCAAGAATGAAGGCTGCTCTGCCAGTTCACAGGTCCATCAGGGAACCACAACGCACATTCCTTGTTAGCGCTATCCACTGAGTCACTCCCATGGATAATGTTCCTGCCAATGTCAATTGCAAAATCCCCACGGATGGTTCCTGGTTCAGAAGCTGCAGGGTTTGTTGCTCCAATGATCTTCCTTCCAGTTAAGACAACATTCTTCCCCTCCCAGATCATTGCAACGACTGGACCAGAGATAATGTAATCAACGAGGCCACTGAAGAAGGGCTTGGCTGATAAGTCTTGGTAGTGTTTCTCAGCAAAAGGACGGTCCACTGTGATCAGCTTTAGACCTGAGACACATACCATCAATCAGACCAAACTATCATCAACTCCACAATACTAACCAAATCTAAGTTTTAAAACACAAAACTTCAAGCTACGTTTACTAAGCTAGTCGTCAGATGTAATTACCTTTCAAAGTGAAACCCTTCTGCTCGAACCTGCAGATGATTTGACCGACCTGAAGATGGATCACAAAGAGAAGAACACAATCAAGATACTTGCCAAGAGACTCAACAACACTAAATCAAACAATGAAGGACATCAGTAGAAACGTACCAGACCCCTCTGGACGCCGTCGGGCTTGATCATGATGAAAGTTTGCTCCATTGTAGATTATTGGATGTTACTAGACGGCGATACCTATTACGCAGTGAAGACAAGACGTAGGTTATATAGGAGCCCTAGATGCTCAGAATATGCGCTCCTCGTTGTCAGGCTTCACCAGATGGGCCTTATAAGATTTTGTATTGTTATTATTCAATGGTCCAATGCTTGCCACACTTGAAACTTGAACATAAATATATTAATAGGATTATTAATCAAAATAAATAAGAAATCGAGATTAACTGAAATGGAATTAACTGGGGTGGGTGGCAGAGTTGTAGAACACAAATGTTTAAAGTATCTAATATTAATGGGTTTCTCGCATAATATTTAGTTTACTCTACTTGAGTGGTTAAATGTTTTACTCATATAAGTTTTTTGTGTTGATTCAATTCCCATAAATGACCAAACTCAAATTTTAATTCTTTTAACTGAACAATGTGGTTTTAAATGATGATGACATGTTAGATAGTTTATATACTTTGAGCAACATACATTTAAACACAATTTCAAAAGTATATATAGTTTTTTAAAGTTCATTGTGAAATACATACTTTGTATAGTGTCTATTTCTAAGATTAGTCATGCGTATTAGACACAAAGTATCTCACATCGGTAGTTGAAAGGAATTTTAAGCAATATATAAGATAGATGGATTACTCCACTTATCACCTATTAGTTTTAGGTTTGAAGTCTATCTAGCTTCTTTCACAAAATGCGAACTCGGTTTGAACATATAGTTCGGTTTAGGTAATTTGGTTTTTAATTAGTCCAATTTGCACAAAATCTTGACGAACTGAACTGA
This sequence comes from Sinapis alba, assembly GCA_012274485.2. Taxonomy (NCBI): domain Eukaryota; kingdom Viridiplantae; phylum Streptophyta; class Magnoliopsida; order Brassicales; family Brassicaceae; genus Sinapis; species Sinapis alba. Next base: position 39,034 of record MU106377.1, on the reverse strand, counting down.
GTTATGCAAATATTCAGATTTTTTCTTCTTCTGGCCAACCGAAACTTTCTTGTTTGCGAGTACAAACCGAATAACCAAGTATAGTTCTGAAATCAATGATACTTCATTGTTTTCATGAACAAATAATCAAGAAATAATGCACCTCAAGCACCTAGTTTCATCTTTGTCCATTAAGTATGTTCTTAACTCTGCAAACCGCTCTTTGTAGATCACGAAATATAAAAAATGTTGCAAAGGAAAGAGAGAAGCCACAGACAATATAACAAGAGAGGAGGAAGAAACAAAGAAAGAGAATAGACTTAGGTAACTTGCCATACAAGTCAAACATATACATATAACAAGACAGAATATAGAATGAGTCAGCCAAAGAAACTGGGATCATAGCCATTGCTAGAAGTGGCCAAGACATAGTAAGCAACGATGTGACCAATAGAACCCCAAGCAAGAACATCCACGATGTTGAATCCGACAGGGTCGTTAGATTTCAAGAGGCTTACGTACTCCTTCGCACGATCATCTCCGGCTTCGAAGTGGGTTTTCCCGTTCTGCTCCGGCACCTGTTTCGCCACGTTCTCTCTCTGGAAGTTGAAGAAGACGAACCTGCCTAGGAAGAGGGAGAGACCCGTGCTGAGGCTTATGACGACGGATGGGCTGAGCTCGGCTCTCACGACGGCGGAGGAGGATGATCTCCTTCCGGAGGTGGTGGATAGCTTCGGTAAGGAGGAGGAGCCACCGAGACGGAGAGGACGGAGGCCGTGGAATGAGATGGAGTTTGGGTTTTTCTGGGAGATTGCAGTGGAGAAAGTTGTTGTGGGAGTGAGCAAAGCAGATGCGCTTGTCGCCATTTTTGTTCTTCTTTGGAGAGTTTCAGTGCAAGAGAGAATGAGTGGTTTGGGATTTATGATCGGGTTTGGCTTCGTTGGAGGAGACTATACAAGATTTTGTTTGTGAGGATACGATTTCAAGTTGATTATGTGTCATTCTACCATTGGTTCATTTTGGATTATGAGATTTTCAGACCAGTAATTTGTCTTACAGCCCCTCCGAGTTTAGACTTGTTTCCATTAAGCGCCTTACATTTTACTTTATTACCTTCTTAATCCGACAGAAACTAGAATCAATATTCGCGCTCAAGCCCTCATATTTACATATTTTTGAAAAGCGACTAAAATTTTCTTTTGTCAAATTTAGATTACATTCGTTACGAAGAATTAACACTAAATCAAAAAATATTTCCGTTTAAACCCATATAGTTTAGACGGTTCTCCTTATAAGACCCTACTTTATTAACGTTCAATTTAGTCCACACAAAATTTACAAATCCGTCGAAATACAACACAGAAACAGCTTAAAAGGAAGAAACCGAGCCCCCTAACAATCGAGTAGAGCCAAATAACAAGCTAGAGGCTCGGGATCACATCTCACCCTGGTCTGGTCAGAGTACAGAGTGCAAACTCAAGCTGAAACTCAAACAACTTATGTACAACACATACATGAACCTCAACAACAGTCAAAAGCTTAAACTAAATCGACTCTCTGTGAAATCCTAGTACTTGTACAACACATCATTCACATTATTAGAGATTTGATCACACTTTTGTGTTCTTTTTTGGACGGGAGGGTGAAACACGCTTGTGGATATGCTCTTTTATTCTTCTGATGGCTCGAATGATATTTATAGATATGAATCGAGGTATGAGTAGTTGTGACGCCTGCCATACTCAAGGAGACTACCATAAGTGCGGTCCCAAACACCGATGAAGAGCGCTTCTGTGTCAGGACTGAAGGATATTCCTGAGATCTCCCCAAAGAAATCGATCTCCTGCTCTGTTTCATACCCTTTTGAGACGTCGTACACATGGACAAAGTCAGCCGGCTCAGCCATGGCCATGTATTTCCCATCTGACGTGTACCGGATGGATCGGATTGCTCCAAGGTTACCCCTCAGGACAGCAACGGATTCAGACAGGTTACGAATGTCCCAGACCCGGCAGGTCTTGTCTTGGTTACCTGTGGAGAAAGTGAGCCCATCTGGGTGCCATGCTGATGCAAAGGAGAAGTCTAAATGTCCTGCTAGCGTTCCCAGTGTCTGTCCGAAATTTCCTAACTCAGTTAGAAGAAAAGCGTATTAATGCAGAGGACTTGAGCATAGAGGTAGTGTATCAGCACCTTTCCCGTGTTGGGGTCTACGAGAAGACCCTCTGGGTTGTCTCCCACAATCGTCAATAGTTTACCATCAGGACTCAGAGATGTGTGCTGACAATCAAACTTATCCATTTAAGTTAACTGTACTTATAACTCAAACTTAGTATGACAAGAAACAAGTAAGGGGCTTACATTGACAGGCCAAGGAAAGCGAAAATAGTTAACAAGCTGATATCTCTCCATATCAAAATCTCTGACTCCACAATCATTATTTGAGGCTGTGAAATGAAGCGCACCACTGTAGACAAACAGACGCCAAAAGGGATGTTAGAAGCTGGAAGTTGGCAAAAACTACATAGAGCAAAAAACGAGAAGCAAAAACCTGGGTTTGTTATAGATCTCAATTGCATTAGTGATAGCATTATCATCATAGGTTGTACGGGAACAAAAGCTCACACCAGGTCTATCAAGATGCTGCACCAAACCAATGTGGAAACAGTTGATTAGATTGGATGTATGTGAAATCCATGATCCGTAAAACTTTAGAGTTTACCTTGCATATAAGTTCTCCTTGGAATCCGCCGGCAACTAAAAATTTATCTCTCACTGCAAGTGTACTCACTTGAGTCTTCGTAAATCCCTCCAACAAACTTCCAGGATGTTTCTTCAACCACACAAGGATTAAAACAAAAACCCCACCATTAGCTGATGTTTATAGAGGAATCTCTGATGATTCTGGAAGAAGGAAACTAACCTCGGATGGGGAAACATGGCCTTGAACATTGAGAACTTCATGCTTTCCAGATGTCAAAGTAGAATAGTGGCTCACCAAAAATGGAGACATGAGGTATACATCGTGCTTTGAAGTTGCCCAAACCAAATTCCTCAACTACAATACAAAGAAACCAACTTTTCATTACGACATACAGACTAAAAAAAAAATGGAATGACAGAAAAAATAGATATGCTTGGATGAAAACCTGAAAATGAAGGATACTTGATTTGATAGATCTTGAATTCCGCCAGAAATCATAAAAGATGGCCCCTTTCTGCGTGACCATACAATCCTGAGGAGGTGATTTTAAGCAAATATTAGTAGTGAAACAAGAAGACAAGAGCTAAAGAGGGTGAGAGAAGGAGAAGAAGACTCTTACTTTACCGGAGGAATCACCAGAGTTGGGGACATTTTCATAGTTTTTGTACTGGTCTAGTCTAGTTTGTCTGTATTTCTCTCTGGTGATACTAAGCCTGTCCCAAGGAATTCCCTGGATGTCTTTCCCTTTCCGGGCTTGCTCGGCTGAAGTATCCGCTATTTTATTACTCTGAAACCAAATAAAACCCACACAACATTTAGTTAAAAAAAAAAAACTCAATTTCGAATAATGACCCTTATTAGCCATACACCATTTCTCACAGGCACAAACCAAACTGAATTAGACTTGTTATAGAGGCATATATATATACTTACAGAGTAGTCAAACTCGTCGACATCGGAGTCGGAAGCAGCCATGTCATCACCATGAAAGTCGTCATCTAAATCGTCGTCTACATCTTCCATATCATCATCAACATGGTCGATGTACGCAGCATCCTCCTCCTCCGCTTGGTAGTTGGACATTTTAATTTAGTTGGATAAAAAAGGCACCTACCTGCACATACACAAAAACACCTTTTTATTACAGAGCTCTAAAAGCAAAAGACCGACCACAGAAGACAAATAGAGCTGTAAACATGAACAATAAATAACGTATAACGACAGCAGCAACATCATCTTAACATGAGAGCCTTAAGGAGACAAAAAAAAAAATTCAAATGAACGTTGCAACATCTAAAACAATACAAAGCAGCTAGAGAAGAGAGAGATAGAGATAAAACATCATCTGCACACAAAGATTACAAACTTATATAAAAACTTTATCCCAATGCGAAACGCCTCCTAAACACGTTGGTTCCGACACACTGAAAATAACGAAACCAAACGGAAACAATACATCCCCTACACATGTATGTATGTACAAAGCAAATCGAATATAGAGCAAGGCAGGGAACATACATACATACATGGCAGATTAAACTAAGACACAGAAACATAGGAGATGGTTTGTTTCAACAAATTCATCACCTGGCGATGCAATTCTTCGTGATTTTTTTTTTTTTAAAGTAGAGAACGGATTGAATCCAGGAAAATCTATGATTTCTAAGTTTAGGTTTTTGCATATACAACAATTTTTAATTGGATTGGCGTTGGTTGGAGATCGATTGCGAGAGAGCGAGAGAGAGATGAGAGGTTTATTTATTTATTTATTTTATTTTCCTTCTCACAATACATCAGCAGTACAAAAGAATCCGACGGTCCCTGTTTCTCCTGATTTTAAAATGTCCTTTCTTTAATGGATGTTTATTTTACGGTTTTACCCTTCCATAATTCGATCTCTCTCTCTCTCGTATTCAGTGAAAATTATTTGTCAGATTACGAGGGGCTGATTTGTCTTTATCCCCATGGCGTTCGGAAGAGTTGCGCATTGCATTATTTATCAGAATTGCCCAGATTTAATTAGTATTTTCAATGTGACCTCGCCAACTTTTTTAATAATCTCTAATCATAACCAACTGCAAATCCACCACTCTCCAAAATTAGATAAAATACATCAGATTCCTAAATAATATAGGGAATAGTATACTCCTTCACAATCTTGTTTCATCTTGAACAAATAAAGAGAGACTCCGTAGTGTTTTTCATTGCCATAACCTTAAAAGAGTTCTCTCACATTATGTTTCTTCTCTACACCAGTTACAACAAAAAGAGTTAATATCAGCTTTTATACTCAACTCTCATTTTATCTCAAATCTACATTATCACCGACAGGATCAACCATCAAAGATTTTCTCTCTGTCCCTATCTTCTGAACTTAACAAAAGTGGAAGCAGATGGACATAATGATATATGAAGACAAAATGGCTTGTGACCCAAGTTAAGAGGAGGAGATCAAGAAGAAACTAACAGTTGTTTCTTTTGATAATTCTCTGTCTTTTTCTTTCTCTGTATGTGCAAACGTACGTTTGGAGCTGTATTTATGCAAAAAAAAACTCAGCAGAAGATGTTCTCTTATGCTTTTTTATTCTAACAGAACTGTCTTCTTCTCTGCACAAAAGAGAACAATCTGTGGGTGTTTGCTCAACTCGATACTCTTCAATACAGATAACCAACCTGGAGGATCTAACTTACGTGAAGCTGAGACTCTCGTAAACTTTCTAGCATTTCAGTTATTTCCATCTGTTTTATCACCGTGGCGTGCAAAACCTGCAACAAATTCGAAAAAAAATGTCAAGTCCAAGCTGCAATTATGCAGAGTTTATGAGAAACGAGTTAAGGAAAAGCAGCAGCAGCATATTATTACCCTCTTTGTTTTTACGAGATCAAACTCAACCGATTTGATTCTGTCTAGAGAATCCATCAGCATTCTCTCCTTCTCTACCGGAATTTCAACCGGTTTGTTCCGGATTTCATCATACCTTTTCTCTAGTTCCTGAATACGTTCCAAACAGGGACGAATCTTGTCTTTCATTGTGGTGGTCTCTGCATGAGTTGGGTTGAGTTCATCTTCCGTTGGACTTGAAGTAGTAGTAATCGTATTCTTCCTCCTCAGAAGCTGAAACGGGATGCAAGGGAAAACTGTTGCTAGTTTCAGCAACAACGCAAGTATTTTTTTTGCTATGTTCTCAGCTCTTATCATGTCGATCGTTCCCCTTAAATCATGAAGCCATTGTGTGATGGAGGCACCTGGAAATTGAAATTCATCGTTAGATTAAAGAAGAAAGGCATCTGTAAACACCAAAGCATGAAGTATAACCTGGTGGAGATGTCTCATGTTTTAAACTGAGTGTTGTTTGATCAAGTAGTTCGAGCATTTGGTGGCCTTTTTGGTTAGGAGCTTTGTTAGGTATGGCAAACTTGTCATCGCAACTATAATAGCCGTTAACATCTGATGTCCTAGCCTGCGTTATATATCATATTGCTCCGGTCAGTATTATGAAACTAGAGTGGTGCTGTGACACAAATAACTCACTTCCTCATGAGCAGAGGCTGAGCACATTCTTCCAGTTAGAGAAGTAGGAACATCAGAACAAGATTCAAATTCTGCTGCTGAACTTTCAGCTTGCATAGCCTAAAGTTCAAAGCGCATTTGTCATATATTGGAAAAAATATATTGGCTTAATAGAGCCATTTACCTTTGATGGATGTATACTTATGTAGGATGAAGAATTCTGCGGGTCACTCAGCTTCCTACTGATTTGCCTAAAGAGTGATGATTCTCCATGGTAGATGAGCTAAATAAAGGCACATTATCTAAAATCAATTTCATGTAAAAGTACTACGGACTAAAAGTTAATAGAAAATTATAAAACACCTTCACTATTTCAGGATCATTCCAGGGTCCTTTGTTAGAGCGAAGACACCCTCCGTCGCCAAAGCAAGAGCATGAACCTCCGAGGAAGTCTGGCAATTGACTAAAAGAACAGAGTACTGTATCTGGTAAGTACAAGCTTCAAACGATATCTGATTTGAATGTAAAGCAAACTACCTTGAATCAATGACTTCGTGTAATTTGGATAAAGATCTGGGGTCTAGCACCTGCAGCAGCAGAAATAAGAATAAACTACACGTGGCAATAGTTGACCAAAGAGAAAACTAACTAGGAAGAGAGCTTGTACATGTATCTTTGCAATGGTCTTTGCATCAAGAAACTTCTGAGCAGCAGGCCAAAGCATCTTCTTGAACCCTGTCCCAGCATTTACAATGTACATTCTGTGCAACGTCTGCGAAATATATGATGACTTCAAACAATCCCGTATGTATGTAATGAAGAACTGAGATGTAAATTGAGAAACTAAAGTACCTCAGGGTAGTAGCTGTTGTCTATCTTCGACATGGCAGCCACAAGATTCACAGCTGTTTGAGAAAAATTCTTCATGCCCTGTGAATATTAACATATAACAGTCCATAGCTAAGACACAATAGAGAAAAGCTCCAAAACTTGGGAATAGCTGAAATTAAGTACCAGTCCTTGCACATCCAGTATTGTAGTGGTGGAACAGATACGACGCTTTGCTGCAATGGAGCATGCAGGGAATTTCTCAAGGAGAGCTCTCTCAAACTCTTGCACATGGTATTTTAGATATCTGTCAATGGTGGTGATACGCATAAGCTTGGAGGGATGAGCTTTTCCAAGTCTTTCAATGTAGACAGGTCTTCCTTCCTTGTCAACCCCATGATAGCCTTGAGGATAGTATTGGAGAACTTCTTCCAGCTCTTCAAAATCAAAATCCTACCATCCACATACATAAAAATATTTGATCTTGAACCCAATGAATATCATATAGAGCAACAAACAAAGCTGGTGTCCAAATGACCTCTAGTATGGTATCTGTCCCATACTCTTTTCTCCATCTAAGCATTTCTTCCCACATCTGGATGGTTTTTTCAATGTTGAAATCTCTAGCTTTCAAAAATCTACATTTTCAAAATCAATAGTTAGTTAGTTAGCTTGATGGCAACACATCACATTTCAAACTAAAGGGACCAGAGTGCTTAGGTAGTTAAGGACAAAATCAAGTAACCTCAGAAGAGTATGGTAGTCATCATGTCTAGGAGGTAACAAGTCTCTGTCGAGAAGGTTACGGCGAAACTCAAGCACAACGCTCTCTTCTTTTTCATCCCTTACATCTTCAATGGAGACTGGAGGGATCCGGTAGTCAATTTTCTTTTTCCCTCTTTTCTTGAGAGAATGAGTGAACTTGGTTGAAGCATTAATAGCCTTCTTCTTCAAATTGCCGATCTTAGAGCGGCGTCTTTCATCTTCTTCAGAGATCTCAAAGTCTGATCGTCTCTCCCTGATTTCATCAAGGGTTCCATTTTCTTCAACTCCTTGAATAGACAAATCAAATAAACGTGCTTGAATCATCCATCCATCCATCCACAGGGAAGAAGAAGAAAAACAAATACTTGAACGGTTATAAACAAAAATTTTACCAGACATATCAAGGCAAAGGGAAAGGTTCTTGTAGATGCAAAGTGAAATGAGAGGATATGCATGTGAGAGTTATACGACCATCACTTCACTTGTGAAACAATACAAAACCTGCAGGAACAGAGAAAGTAACGGTTAGTCAAAGAATGAGAAACTAACACACAAAAAATAAAACTAAAAACCTTTTTGTTGTTGTCGATAAATTATACCAGACCAAAGTAATGATATGACAAAATGAGCTTTGATTTGATTTTGTGTCGGAAAGAAGAAGAAAGAATCCAGATCTGGTCTTCTTATGGATGCATTAAGTTGGATTCCCTTGAAGCTCGAAACTTTTTTTAAAAAAAGAGACAGGAATGATTCAAGAAACCGCCAATGCCGATTGAAACCAATACGGATCTCACCCCACCGACAAACAATAAAAGTGAAACAGGACACTCGAAACTCTTACCTTGAGATGAAACCAATACGGATCTCACTCTCCGATTCTTCCAATACTTTTACAAACCGATCGGAAGGGATCTAAATCGGATTGATTGAGAGATTTTTTATCGAACGGCTACAAAACTCTCACGTTAGATTAAGAGACGAAGAAGAAGAAGACGCAATCATACGAAAACGTAAAGAGGTAGATGCGGCGAGAGATGAAAGATCTGGACTCTTCTCGCTCGCGTCTAGTTCTTCCTTCTTTCTTCTTTCTGCTACTTTTTGAGTTTCGCTACGGCTTAATAATATGATTCCCTTTTTCATTTCTTTATTTTTTTAAAAAAATACAAATAAAATGTAATAATAAAATTAAAAATTTCTATTTGGTTTGGTATTTTCGTGTTGGTCCCCTATTTCTGTAAACAATGGGGAAGGTAAAAAAAAAGGTTGTAAGCAGCTTTTATCTTACCCCTAACTTGGTCTGCCTTCATTTTGCATGCCTTCTGTCCTTTACCTTCCCTTCTCCCCTCTTTACTGAATATTAAATTATTGATCCAAAGGTAAAATTTCAACATCACATTCTTTCAATTATTTAGATCATTTGGTTTGCTCAACTGTTCTATTCATTAGTTGTAGCAAGTACACTACTCTTTCCACACATCACTATCTTCATATACATTGTTCTTGCTTCTTCTTTCTTTTAACATGTTGCTTGTATAATAACTTATTTACTTTATAAATTAAAATATTTTTAAAAAAATTGAATTAAATCACACCTTTTAAGTCTTACACAATGAAATACATAAATAAAGATAGATTAGATGAAGACAAATGAAAAAAAGAAGTTCAAAAAGATTGGTTTGTTGCTCTTTTTTTGTACAACAGAGATTGTTTTGTTCAAGTTTGCGATTATCCAGTTAATAAGTCCGGACACATAATCTTTGTATCCGTTTATTTTTGAACTATTAATTATCCACTTATTCGCAATAAAAACATTGTACTATTCGAATCTATTTACAAGCAGAGTAGGACTATTCAAAATTATTATCTTTCTTATGCATTATATTATATCCTTATTATCTAGTTCAGATTTTTTTACTGGGTGTAAAATGAGATGATGCATCTGCGCTTAATAAAATAAAAGACGTTGTAAAAAAACTAAAATAAAATAACAAGTTTATTTAGTAAGCGGTGAAAAGGGTTTGGTTAACTTTGTATCTTACCGTGCGTAAAGTTTCTTGTGTACTGTTCTAGAAGAATTAAAAGTGTTTCTCAAAAGACAAGAAAGGTGATTTGTTTTGATTAGAGCAAAAGAATGGTGGTAATCAACTGCAGTAAGTTGACTTTTCATACAACCACATATGGAAATGGACACGTGTCACGCTTGCCCAGTCTGCTGTGTTCAATGCATGCATCTCATCATTTTAGATTCATACTATGATTGTAGGTTTTCTGAAGCATTAAATGAATACTAACATTCTGATCAATTAGTTATTGTGTTCTGATATAAATTTTTTTTGCAACTTTATGTTTAATTAAAATTCTATGAGTCACTTGATACAACTTTGGATAAAGATCACATAGCACAACGCATCATACATGTACATCTTACAAAAGATTATAACACTTGTCTGGACAGAACCATGCATTTTGAAATCTCTGCTTCGTTGGCAATTTCGACGGTTATCTCCGGTGGCTCTACCTCCGGAACGATGCAACTTGTTTTTCTCTTCTTCAATGCTTGAAAAAATCTAAGAACTGTACCCGTTGAACTCATCTTTTTGTCATCAACCGTAGCTTTAGCTCAGATTACTAACCCTTACTGATTATTAAAACTGAGAAAGTTTAATCATTTTAGAGCAAATTTTATGTTAGACTATCAAAAGATGCTAATTTTATTGAATTTTTCATACATTGATTAAATTGAATTCAACACCTCTTCATCTTTTCCGTCCAAAAAATTAACTCGTGAAACATAAGCTTAAGAAGAAACTTTAATTCTCGATTAAAAAAACAATTCAAGCATGATCAGAAAAAATAAAATTGTAAACAAAAGCAAACATGATTAAACTTAATTTGCAAAAGGAGGATCCGATCCGGATAAAATTGAAAATTTTATCAATTCGATCTAAATCCAAAAAAACATAGAAACCATAAAGAACAAATATGGATTTAGATTGAAAACACGACAAAAAATTACTGAGTGAAATATATATTCCGACAAGCGGAATCTCAAATCATCTTAACAAGAGTATATTACAAACTAAAAGATTTAGATCTAAAAATCTAAAAAAGAATTTCTAATCTCATCTATGTGAAAGATTGAGAGAAAGAAAACATAGACACAGGAAAAAATATCGTTTATGTCACAATTATTGTGTTCTGATAAACACCACAATTCTAGTATACAGTCAGGAACTCAGTATCATATAAATCAATAGCTGCTTATCAAATGTGGAATTCTTTCTCCCCTGTTGCATCAGCCATAGACTTATATCACTAGTTTTGCACCTTAATTTCTTTATCTCTTAAAATATTTATATACAAGATTAACATTTACTGTGGGTTACAGTTAATTACAAATCAAATGGGTCCAGCAGTAAGTGAGAATGGCCACATCAAACGTACAGTATGTTCAAAAAAGAACAACTTATTAGAACAGTTCAGTCGGCTGGAAATTTACATCATTTGATAATGATTTTTTTTTTTTATATAATATTTTTCTTTTACTTTTTTACCGCTGTAGCGAATAAGCGTTTTTTTATGTGTAACTGCCTTTGTCAACGCATCATCACACCATCATATGCCATTAAATGTTCACCTTGCTCTTCGATTGCGTACACACAATAAATCCAAGTTAAAAGCATTTAATGTGTGGAAACTCCCACCATCAAATAATTAAAATGATTATTGCAGAATTCTTGGTTAGGATGAAATTTTTAATGTAATATTAGAATCATCTCTTAACTTTAATTAAAAAATTAAGAGACGGTCTTTAAATATTTTTTGTAGGAAAAACTTTTTTTGTTTCAAAATAATTGTCGTTTAGAGTTTCAATGCAAAATTTATTAACAAGATTTTATTTTTTATTTTTTTATTGGTTGAAATATGGTTAGATGTATAGGTAATTATGTTTTTATTTTGGAAATATACAAAATCATACTCCCTCCATTTCAAGTTATTTGTTATTGTAGGATAAAATTTTTGTTTTTAAATAAATGTCGTTTTCGGTTTTCAATACAAAATTTATTAACAATATTATCTATTCAATTTTTCTATTGGTTGAAATATGGTTAGATATATTGGTAATAATGCTTTGATTTTGAAAACATGTAAAATTAAATATTTTTTAATCTGTGTGCATAAACCTAGAACGACAACTAATATGAAACGGAGAGAGTATATTTTTTAATATGTGTGCATAAATTTAGAACGACAAGTAAAATTAAACGGAGGGAGTACTAGGTATTTTTATGCATCAATAAAAAATTAAATTTAGCTTATATCCAAAAAATATTTTTTGTTAATATTTTAAATTTCATTTTCACTAATATTTTTATTTAGTTAAACATAAAAATAAGAAAAATAAATATTTTTATTTATTTAAAATATATATTTAACAATAAATATGTATATATTTAAAATTATAATCTTGGATAAATTTATCTATTTATTTTAGTGAAAATACATTAAATATTTTATAAAATTAAGAGAAAAATTTAGATATAAAAATTATATAATTATCAAAAAGTAAAATTAAATAGTATTTATAAAATTTGTAGATATCAAAAGGAAACTAATGGTATTAGGATTAGAAAATTATGATTTTTTAAAAAATCATTAAATTTTGAAGAATATTTTAGTTATAAAAATTATATAGTAAAAAGATAAAATTAAATAATAATTTGAAATTTGTAAGATATTTTTATATTTCTACAATTATATTATTTAATTTTATATTTAAATAGATTTACTTTAATATGAATTATTATCATATTTTAAAAGATTTACCAAAAACATAAATTAACATTAAATGTAATTGTTTATGTCACAATTAATTTAAAATCATGTCATATTTTATACTAAAATATATCATTACTTTTTCAAAATCAATATGATAATGACACATGGTTAATTACTTCACAAATAATTATTAGAGGATTTGTCAGTGTTTTTCATATTTTCTGTGGGAAGTCGGTGGTCCAACTAAAATATAATGCATTTTTACATTTATGCATGATGTATATACATCATATAAACTATGTAGAAAATGCATGTCAATTGTACATATATATAATACAACAAGGCGATGCTTCCATGCAATACACGTATGTGAATTACAATATTTACAGCATATATTCCCTTTGATGGGTTCCTTGTATATATACATGTTGGATATAAATATGTGATTTAAAAATTGAATTGACCAGTTTTCAATATATAAACCAAAACAAGTACTGACTATAAAATCTAATGCTGAGCATAAAAACATCTTACCCTGTGTATGCACTAGGAATTTTTGAATACAGATCATATAATAGCACAATTATATAACAGACTATATTCTAAATCCGCCCTTGTGAACTTCAGATATGAGCGTAACGTCTGTGTCAATTTGTTTTTTGTTTTTTTTTAACAGTCAATTTGTATATACTATCCAGAACACGGGTAAGCTAAATAGATGGTCAAATAAGAAAAAAATAAATAAATACATTTTTTAATAAATAAAACGGGGGTTATGCATGAGGAAAGTGATAAAAAGAAAGATTTGGATGTGACACAGAGAATCCAAGAGTGGAGAGCAGCTTGACATTGCGACAAAGAATATGGCGCAATCTCCGTTTTGTAGTGCAGTGCTGAACCAAAGTCTTTTAGAATAAACTACAAAATTCTTATTAAAATAAATAAATAAATACATATAAAGAACCAATGAAATGTCACTTTCTCCACAGAATGACAGCAATAATAATATCTACCATTCCAAAGTCCCAAAAATTCTGCAGTTATTGGTCGTTTTCGTTACCCAATTCCACTTTGTACTTACATTTCATACTGTCCTTTTTTCAAATACTACACATTTTACAAACTCTACATTTGTTTAGATTTTTGAAAACTAATCAATGAATATTAGTACATCATCAGTTTTCTGCAAACGTAAATACTCCATCCGTTTCATTTTAATTGTCGTTTTGTGTTTATGCACACATATTAATAAAACATACTCCCTCCGTTTCATATTACTTGTCGTTCTAGGTTTATTCACACATATTAAGAAAACATATGATTTTGTATATTTCCAAAATAAAAACATAATTACCTATACACCTAACCACATTTCAACCAATAGAAAAATAAAAACACAATTACCTATGAATCTTATTAATAAATTTTGCATTGAAACTCTAAAACGACACTTATTTTGAAACGAAAATTTTTCCCTACAACGACAAGTAATATGAAACGGAGGGAGTATAATTTTGTTTATTTCTAAAATAAAAACACAATTACTTATACACTTAACCATATTTCAACCGATAAAAAAAAACTAGAGAATCTTTTTAATAAATTTTACATTGAAACTATAAACGACATATATTTTGAAACAAAAAAGTTTATCTACAAAGACAATTAAATCGAAACGGAGGGAGTTTACATTAATATAGGTATACATTTTCATGAAAAAATTGATCAGGGTCCACGCAAAAAAAAAAAAAAATATATATATATATATATATATATTATTTTGTTGAACATTAAAATTGCATCCACCCCTACTTAAGCATATTAAAAATCCAAAATATGTATTTAGATATATCAGGATTCTGGAAGAGGAGCAATGTAAACTAATTGAATGTTTTTTTACAACTATAACTTGTGGTTATGAATTAGCAAATAAACATACAATTGCAAAAAAAAAAAAAAAACATCTTAACCATATACATACTAGTTTTTTAGAAAAAAAACAAGTGGCAAGAATCTACTATACTGAAATAAAGTCTTATTTTATCGACTGTTTTTTGAACTTTCATTAAAGTTGTATTGATCCAACTAAAAATAGTTACCACTAACAACTAATATCAAATTATGATTCTCACAACTAATATCAAAATTAATATGGTGAGAATCATAAACATTATATAAAGAAAAATACCCTAAGGTAGTCTTAAAAAAGTTTTTGTCACTAAAATAGTACATAAGAAAGAAAAATGATCAAAATATTTCATTAAAGAGGTAAATATACACTTATATCTCTAGGGTTAACTATTATAAACTTAAGGTTTAGAGTTAAGGGATAGGATTTTGGAATTAGAGTTTCAAATTTTAAAAAATAAAAATAAAATATTAAATTTTTAAAAAGAATGTTTATTTTGGTTATTTTCTTCTTCAAGTGTTATTTTGCGATAAAAGTTTTAAATAGTGATATTTAAAAGAATTACCCTACTATAAATGACAATCAATATACATTATTTAAACCAATACATATAACGTCAAATGCTCCGTTCCTCTTTGATAGTATAAAGAAAGAGTGAAAAACCTCTACCATTGTTTCAAAACCCAGATCAAACCAGCTGTCACACCGGATTAAAACGTAAACAAAAACATATTACGTTGATTAAATAAAAATCATGTAATTTACTATAAAAAAATCAAATTTACCAAAGTTTAGAAAAAAAATAAATCAAATTTATATATATTTGAATTTTAAAAGGAAATTTTTAAATATGGTTTAAAAAAGTTATTTTCTCTTTCATTTCTCTTCTCTACAAAAACTTAAATCTAACTTTTTGAATTAAAATTAATATATTGAAGTCGTCCTAATAAATCAGAGAATAGTTACAGTTACAAGCTCGAATCGAACAAAAGATTCCTAATCTATATATTACAATAAATAGCTTAATCCACTCATCAAACCCAACACATTCTGCTAATATGTTTCCAATAAACTCTAGAAATTGATTTTTGTTCTTAGCCGTCAACGATGACCACAAGAAAGTGAGGTTCTCCTCATTACATCAGATGTCAAGATTTTCCGTGTTGTCTTCGGAGTAGCTAGGTATTGGTGATCTCCTCAAAAATTATAAATGTCACCTCCATAACGCACAAAAACGCTATCAAATAAGGGAAATAAAGCAACCCATGGAAAATCGATTCATGACCCGCTATACAATCTTCAATGGTGCCAACACCAATCATTGACTTAGAGACCCAAGGGTAAAAAACCAGAACGGAAGCAGAGAGGTGGGATGAGTAGACCGCAACACTTGAAACCAACATAAGCTCTAGACTTGCAAAAATTAAAAAATGATACAAAACTACTTTGAACCACCAAGAGATGTCCAAAGAATTGGGATGCATTGTACCGTCGTTAGGAGTTACCAAGAGCCAAGAAGATCCACATACCATGTGAGCGTCGACGGCCTTGCTCAACGCCGCCACCGAGAACGGTGGAACATAACTTTTGCAACAGGAAGCGGAACCGGTGACAGCAGCTCAACCTACAACAAGAATTAATGAGAGCTTAAACACCATGAAACTAGTCGACAAGCTTCAACGGTGAGGCTAGAAACAAGAACCGGATGAGGAAGGACGAATGAGAGAGAGATCAAAACGCCACCGCTGTGAGGCCATAGACGACCTCACCTACAACGCAACACCTTGAACCTCTATGAGCCACCATCGGGAGCATTAACATGTGCCAACATCACCTGCTAAGAATGTCCTCGACGTAGACCGACCTCCAAAGAGCCCACAAAGGAATCATAAACGCCTTGTCCTTACTCGGTGCCGAGAAATAGACCCACATCCACCGCCACTCCGCCACAAACCGGGACTGCAATCCAGCTTGGAGTCGAGGTGAGGACTGATGTTACTGAAGAGTAGGGCTAGCATATTTATTTTGAATTAGCTCTTAGATACTTATGAGGGGTTGGCGTGTGAAGGTTAGCGGTTCTCTTCTGGAGTCAGTCCATCATGTTTGCGTGGTGCAAGGCAATATGCTGATAGTTTGGTTTAGGGTTGCATTGGAGCAGCTCTTTCAAACCTTGACGTTGGGGTTTGATATGCTCAAATTTACTCTAAGAGAAACTGCAATTTCAGATGTCAAGTGTTTTGCAAAACAATTAAAAAACGTTAGATCAAGGAAAAAATAAAATATTAAACTCAGAATTGCAATCATTAAATGTTAAAGTTTTTACTACATACGATTCCAGGATTCAAATCACAATAGTAAATCAATCATTTTTCGTTGCAGAAACTATCAAATGTTTAGATAGATCCTAGAAAACCAACTCTCTTTATGAATTCAAATACAATTAATTTCATATTCATCTTGTTCACTAAATTCCTAAACCAATTATCTTTGTGAATAAGTATTTCAGTTATGTTGGGTTTGTACTAAGGATAAGTGTCGTTGGTATCACTAGGTTTGTGCCTTCGAGCGCTGTTTGCGAGTTGCGACTAAGGTATGTTACAAATTTGATTAGTCAGCAATTAATTATTTTGTAACTATGTCAAAACAGAAAAATGGTAATAATATGAACATTTTACATAAAATCAATTTTATTAATTATTTTCTTTAAAGTCATTACTACTATACAAATACATTTTTTATTTTTTTATTATATTCATTTTTTAGATTTTTATAATTCACAATGATAAATATTTAAAGTTAAAATATTGGTTTTTATTCAAAATCAAAATATTACTCCATTAATTTTCATTTTTTTGTACTTAGATTTTATTTATTAGTTATTTCTTTTGAAAATTTTAAGAACTAAATTTAATTATGTTTGTAAAAATTTACCAAATATAACTAACAAAGCATTTTTAATATAATTCTTTTTGTATTCTATGATTGAACTTAGTTAAATTCGTTTGAACTTGATTGAACCTGATTAAACCTTGTCGACCTATATTGTTCTATAACTCAATTTTTTTTATTCAGTTACCAGTCCGGTTTTAAAACCATTTGTTCTGTGTCAAAATCTTTACATCACCACTTATTTAAATATAAAAAGCATTACTTTTACTTATTATTTATTTCCTAATTGCCATCATTTTTCAAAGTTTGAAAGATGGTAAAAAGTTAAAACCATTCTTAAACATTTCATACAAGATTATAAATCAATTGTCTTTAACATTATACAATTAATTTTTAGTATATTTATAATTGTTTCTGAAAGTCGTGATAGTTTTTTGTAAGTAATGTATTAGAACAACATTACATCAAATTTGTTTTCTGTAGAGTTATTAAATTGTAATCAAAATCCGTTAAATTTGATTTGATTCGTTATTCGTTTCGATTCGATCCGAAAATTTTGGATATTCGTAACTTTTCAAAGCAAAGCAAATACTAAAAATCGATATTCGTTAAAATCGAAGCAAATTACAAATATTAAAATTTTGGGAAACGAATATCTGCTCCGATCCGGCAATATATAAATACAAGTATATCTTGATTATATTTAAAGTTTTAAAGTATTACATAAAAAGAAGAGAAAAATTTATGAAATTTATAACTTTTTCTTAAGTTTTGTGATGTTATAATTATTAACAAAGTTTAAAAAATTTACAAAATATGTAGATTCACTAATTCTTTTAATTTTTAGTTTATATATTATACTAAAGAAATACTTTACAAAACAAATTTGTATCGAATTTTTAAGATTATTTGTACAAAATCAAAACGGATGAGATATCCGTAAGTATTCGTAAATATCCGCAAATATCTATTTATTTTCCGGATATCCGTTTTTCCGGATATCCGTATTTTTCCGAAGCAAATCAAATCGAAAAATTAGATATTCGTAACATACGAAGCAAATCACAAATATCCTAAAAAACCCGGATATCCGATCCGTGCCCAGCTCTACCTATAACAATCATCATCTCTTTCTGGGAATTGAGTATGGCTTTGAGAACAAGTCTGACAGTCTCTTTAATCTATGGAGTCAACTCTTTGGCTTCTTAGGCTTTCTACCTTTTGATAATATTGAGCCGTTCTGTTCTTCCCGTGAATGGTTTGCTACAATCGATAGCATTTTATTATTATTATTCAATAAAGTTTAAAAATCAGTACACCAATTACAAACATACACGTGTACGTTTGTTGACGATTACTAATGTAAGGCTTATTGAGGGAAATGAGTATATGTCTTTATGGAGATACGGATTAGCAAGTCAAAGTATCTATAAACAAATATTAAATCAGTCGGTGGTACAGTGTAGAGAGTTTGGTATGTGTTGGGTAGTAACTGATAAAGAAGGCTATTCTCCAGACAAGTGATGTGCCCATACTGATTTGATAGGCTAATGGGTTAAAAAACAGGGGCCCACATAATGTGAAAAACGAATGTAGATTCACTGTTTTAACTTTTGGTTAAGTAACTGAGTGATATACTACTATAGTACATAGTTCGTTTGTTACATTTTATTTACCTGTTAGAAGAACCAAAGATATTATTAAAGGACCAGACTCAAAAACGACGTGTCTGTTTAGTTCTTTCTGCCTATGGCTTGCTTCCCATGGGGCCCCCATATCCGTATATTTTTTTTGGAGGTATGGAAAATGATCGACATGCTACAGCTCATTGTCACAGCTCGTTTGTGCCATTGACGAGTGTAACCTCTCGTCGTTTTGTTTTGATGAACAACAATATGAACAACCAACAAATTACATATATTAAAACTATCAATTTATCATAAATGCTATATATTACAAATCAAACAAACATCCATACAGCCTCATATTTGTGCAACCATTACCTTCTTGTGTTTTAAAGAATTTATGTTTATTTTATTAAACAAACATTCGTGTTGATGCACTGGTCAAAAACTCTAATTATAAATTGAATTTCATATACCTTTTATCAGATTATTTGATATATTTTATGTATGTTGAATATAGTTTGTTAGAATACAACATACATAAAATATTTTTTTTAAAAATTAGAGGTGAAATTTATTTTGAATAGAAAAAATAATAAAATGTTTTGTTTATGTTTATACAAAAGATTTATAGATAGTAATTATTAACTTTATGATTTTATATGGGACCATCTATTTAGTTAAAATAATTAAAAATATTATTATTTTACTATTTATCAAATTATATCATATTTTGCACCTATCCAACTTGGAACCAAACTTTTTTAATAATTTATATGTTTACTAATGAAAAATTTCTTAACATGTCCATTTTTAATTTAATTTCACAAAAATAACATTTAGAGAAGAAAATTTCTTAACATGTCCATTTAGAGAAGAAAATGACCAAAATATTTTATTAAATAGGTAAATATATACTTATAACCCTATGATTAACTAATCTATATTTAAGGTTTAGAGTTAAAGAGTAGGTTTTTAGGGTGAAGTTTCAAATATAAAAAATAAAAAATTAAAATTAAAATTTTTAAAATAAAAAAGATTATTTTAGTTGTTTTTAAAACTATTTTTATGATAAAAATTTAAAAACTCATTTAAGAGAATTATCCTTTATTAATTTATCAATTATTTATTTATAGAGTTTCTACTGTATTTAAATGAACAAAACGAAAAAAATGGGACACTTTCGGTTTCCCTGATACAAACTCCAGAATCTTTAATGGTACATGCATGTAAGATCTTGTTTGTGTTGGTGATATTATTAGGCTTTGAAGTTTTAGGATACAAACTGCTTTACACACACCAGGTTGTGCTCTTCGTGATGGCTATATATCATCTATTAACAAACAACAACACAGAAACCATTCACAGACGTATGAAACATGGTTTTATTAAATTAAAAAGTTGGTATAAAATTTAACATTTACCAAAAAAACATAGTTTTATTGTTAAATATATGTATTATTATCATCATATAAAAGATGGAAGAAATAACAAAATCAACGTTAACCTTGATCAGGATCTTGGTGTACAAAGAAACTAACAGCTACTATCAGATAACTGAGAATCAGCATCAATCCTTTAAAGTAATTAGATGTCCCTTCCTACATAACAACAAACACACAAAGCCATTTTGGCAACTACATGAGACCAACTGATCAGGACTGGTTTCATATTTTATAGCTTAAAGACTGATTATTAAACGCACCTGGAGAAAGAAAGCTACAACTATAACAGTTATGAACAGTGTAGCTGTCTCAAACAGCTGGAAGTTCAGATCCATTTGTTCACCCATCATCCAACTAATGACCACACAGAAAGGAACCTAAAATCCATTCCGGGCAAAAGTGGAAACTATGTATTATCATTTTTGTTGTCACATAATAATGTTTATAGCATTAGAGACAATACGTACCGCAAACATAGAAATCTGAATTGAAGATCCAATAGCCACTCCCAAAGACAGATCCTGTAGTGGAGAGAAACAATCAAATTAGAACCTAAAAGATATAGAAACCAAAGAAAACAGAATATATATGCATGCAAGAATATATATGCATGCAAGAGCTGACTTGTCTGCTTACCAACTTGTCTTTCATGGCAAACATAACAGCACCTGCATGCTCGGCTGCATTACCAACTATAGGAAGCAAGATGACACTGATAAAAGATATTGGTATCTTCCATGAGACTGAAGCACCCTGTCACATATTCAAAAACTGATAAAAACAAAACTTATTGTATCACTCTTTGTCAAGAACGTTATATAGTAATACATCAGCTCATGTAAGGTCATGTTAACTTATATATATTACAATGAAGCAGAGAAAAATACAGATAAAATTATATACCTCTATGGCATCGACAAGATAACACGAAAGAAGAGAGACCCAAGCCGTAAAGATTAAAAGCCAGATGATAGCTTCCCACTTGGATATCTCAGGAACTTCATCATCGTCCGAAGTTTCTTGGCTCTGGTTCATTAAATTAAAGTTTACCAAACAGCAGAGTTTGAGTCTCAGTAAACAAATGGTGAAAGTGGTTGTAAGAAACAACTTTGTATTTTGTAAGTTAACCAAAACGGTGGAAGGCAAGCTAAGAACCTCGGTAAGAAAACTTGGCTGACTTTTCAACTGGAAAAAGAGATAAGCAGCATAGGCAACGAGCATTATGCAACTGGTGGATCTTGAAATAGCCAGATCTGATGAACCAGCATGAACTTCGCTATGCGTGTAATGAAGAAGTGCAGGAAAGAGTAGACTCATCACTGCAATCAAAAGCATTCCCGAGTTCAAAACCGCATTCCCCTGCATTAATTGCAGAAAAAAACATGCTCAGAAACAACATATAATAAGAGAGCTAGAGAGAACTATTTGCCTACTTTGTCAAAGACTTGCGGTTTCTTGGAAAATACAATGCCACCACAGAAAAAGGAGCAGCCAAGTACAAGCAACATGTTAGACAGAATGGAGCCAAGCAGCGTCAGCTGCACAACGCGTATCATTCCATTTTTAAGAGCGATAATGGATATAATCAGCTCTGTCACGTTTCCAAATGTAGCGTTTAAGAGGCCCCCAACTGTGTGAAAAATGTCTAGCTCGTCAGAAAACAATATTAAGAGGAAAAAGGAAGCGTGTATAGCAAGAAGCCAAGTCACAAATATACCAGTTAGACCTGTGTAACAAGCCAATTGCCTGTTAGAAAAAACGATAGATGGTTAAATGTTTGATGATATATGGTATCTTAAGGGTTATGTGCAATGAGAGCGAGCAAGTACTTACTCTGTAGCATATCCAAGACGTTCGGCCAATGGTGTAATTCCTAATAAGCTCAGTAAGAAAAAACATCCCTAACCCACAAGGAGAATGATCATTTCTTGAGACGACTTATCAAGACTGATAAGATTACAACTGCTTGCTAAGTACTAACCTTGCTATCTGTCAAGTAGTGGACTAGTATCGCTATAGGACCAAAAGGCAACAAAAGATTGAGTTTATTGGACAAAATCACGATCTTGAAGCTCTGGATCACGCTGTTCTTTGGTGCTTTGGCTGAAAGGGATCCTCCTTGCTCCAACAAGAAAACTGCCTTTCTTTGTGGGGAACTTGTCTCTACTCTGTAAAGTCTTTTGTGCTCAGCTTCATCATCGAAATCCATCTGTTTACAGTAGTAACATTTTCATTTATTAAGCTGATAATGTAGAGCCAAATAACTAAGACAAGATTTGATCGTGAACTCTAACTTACAATAACTCAACAAAAAAAAAAAAACTACCTGAGTGATGTGTATGTCAAGGAACATGTATCTATATATAGTTCACATCACATGATTTGTGATCTTAATGATTTGTGGTTTGGTGTAAATCCAGTCATTGTTCACCTTAATTATTCCTTAGAGTATATGGAGCGTGACGCTTTACAAGCACGGGGAAGAAGATACAACAAATTAAGTGGTCTTTTAATTGTTTATGGACAAGATCAACAACTCAAAGTATTAAACTATGAAGGTTTCATTGTACGAGTCTTGTTTTTTTATACATCAAAGGTGCGACACTGAAGCACGCGTGAGTATCATGCACCCATCTTGACACTCAAAACTTTTCTAACACAACTAATGGTTTGCATATTTCGATCCCCATGCTGCTTTTGTCGATTCCACTTATTCAGAAAACATTCAAATTGTTGAAACAACTCTAAAAGCTCAATGTGTGTTCCAGAAGGGATTTTCACAACGGGTTTTCTAGTTGAATTATATTGAGGATCCAATAGCCACTACCAAAGAAAGATCCTATAGAGGAGAATTTTAATCAAATCTAGAACTGAACAGAGACATCAGAATGCATGCAAGAGACTTTTATGCGTACCGGCTTGTCTTTCAAGGGAAGCAAGATGACGCTGATAAAAGGTATTGGTATCTTCCACTGAGACCGAAACACCCTGTCACAGATTAATAAGCAAAACCACAAGTCAAACTCGTAAACTCCTCAAGTTAATACTGAAAGATCTTCATAAAAAACACACAGTGAAGAAAAAAAAACAGACTTAAGGCATAGCTGGAAGGAAAGAAGAGAAACCCAATTACAAAACTCTCTTTGACCAACCCCTTCTTTTATTAGAGATACCCGATACAACATGAACCAATGCATTACAATATGAATCGATACAGTAAAAACCAATAAATTAATGAGAGAGCAAGCTTGCTCTTGTCTATGAAAATGATCCTCCTCCCAAGTCAAAGCTGGATGACCACGTCCCATAGATACAGTTCCTTCTCCGGAACTCCTAATGTAAATGTTACCAAACCGGATTCCCCATCACACAGGCACTCCACATCCTCAGAATCCACCGTAACACTCCGTGGTTGTCCAACAGACGAGTATACCCCAACCAAACCACTACCTCTGAGTTTCATCTTCACCACACAATTAGTCCCATCGTTATCATCATATCTTAAACTCACAATAGCTCCTCCAGAATTGAACATCTCTATTAGGCCCACCGGAGCAAACTTAGTTCCGTCCGAAAATTCTTTCACCGGAACCACCGTGAAAACTTCATACTCACGTGATTTCAACGTGACTGGTAAAGATGTATCTTTGGGTAGATACACTAATTCACCTGGTAACAGCAAAACACACATGAATGAAACCAACAAAGGCTATTTTTTTTTTCTTTTACCAAAAAATAAAAAAGGAGAATTAAAGACTCTGATTGTTGAGTTTGGGCGTACCTCTGAGATGGGAATAGAGGACGGAGTTGCCTGTCCATTCAAAGCCTGCTATTTTATGGAGGTAGTGAACATCATTGGTTCTGACATAACCAGAAATGGTCCCAGGTTGTTGGTCATGGATCATGTATCTCTTTTCCTTCTTACACCACCCGGCTCCTTGGCAGTTGAACACTCCAATAACGCCGGTAAACTCGTTTAGGTTCCATATTTTCATAAGACTAGCCAAAGTTATCAACAACAACTGATGTTAAAAATACTATCCGTACAAAAATATTCGAATCTTTCTTCACTGGAAAGAAGGGAACTTAGATATATATATATATATATATATATATATATATATATATATATATATACCTTTTATTGTCTCTGACTGGATCGCTGAAGAAACAATCACGAGTTGGTCTTCCCGGAAGCTTTGCCCTGAGGATGGAACCGTCTGGAAGTACTAGCTTCCTTAAGAGGTTGAAGTCATGTTGTCCCGGTTTGTCGCTGTTACCAAAGTTTGAATATATGGAGTTACTTGCCGACTATTTTACCATATGGTATTTTGTTATTCAATCTTATGATTTACCTGACATATATGGCACATCCACCAACCGCTCGAGCTGCTGCATGATATTCAGCCATTGGATGCAAACTCTGCAGTGAGACACAAATATATTCGCATTTATCATCTCACAAAGTTATAAATGTTAAATGTTTGTTGTATAGAATATAACGTACATGGAACATGTCCCAATCCGGCTGCATAAACTCGCCAAGGAAAAGTGTGTTATATGCAACAGAAGCAATGTGGATGGTGTGCGAGGCAGGATCTCTTGGCCAGAAATCGTCTGATGCCCTTATAACAGCCGTCTTTTTTGCGCTGAATATCAATTATATATAAGAAACAAACCACATCGAATTGAGATGATTCTATAAAATCATAAGTTCTAGATTTTTTCACCTGTAGAGACCATCTGTGTTATGGCTCATGCATGATATAATACCATTGTCAGGGAAGTTCCTTGAAATGGAGGCTTCCAAAGCATGGTGATACTTCTTTGCAAGTTTGACCCGACCGCCATGTCCAGCTCCAAGAGTTTCCAGAATGTTTTGGACGTCGACTTTGACACCATCGATCCCAACGGATGCAAGGTATGAGTGAAGGTCGTTGTAGAAGCTAAAGACTTTCTCAGGGTTCACCAAACCGAGTCCATTCTTAGTTATGCTTTCTAGAGATTCGCAGTTCTGGTTGGACATAACTCCTGGTGAAGAAACTGGATACGAGACCTTTGACTCGTAATGCTCCATACCCGAAACACCAGGTTTGACACCTCCCCAATACCCTGTTAGCGCATGCCAAACATAAACATACTTGAGCGAGTTGTTACTCTTAATGTCTGTGATAACATGTCTAAGACTCAATGCAGGATCCTCCACTCGGTAGCCCTCTCTGCCATCTTTCTGAAACTTGTAATTCTCCTTAATATGTGTTAATCTGTTCGCGAAACTGAAGAAGCAACATAAAGAGTAGCTAGCTATTAGCCATACACTCAAATTCACTACCAAACCACGCACAGGTGCTAAATTGCTAATATGGATTTGTTTTTCATCAAATCAAGTATACTCTTGAAAATAGAGCTTACTTGGCAGCATTATCAGCGTTAAATTCAACACCGGTCTCATCCATGCCAACAGACTGCCATCCATCATCAATTATTACAAATTTTGGGGGAATCCCGCCGGCTTCGAGGCTGCAGAGAAACGTTGAAGGTTTGGTTACGTCGCAGCAGCTTACTTGCTAAAAGCCAGAGAAAGAGTGCATGTGTGGTTTTGAGTAAGAAAGACTCATGAGTACCTTTGAAGACCTTGCTTGACGTCAGTAGCTGTGACATTGGTGTAGAATGCATCCCATGTGCACCAACCGAACCAGTTCAACATATCTGGCATCTGAAAGCCACCAAAAACAGGGGAGTGAGATTACACGGTATTCAGTCTTGTTTTAGTGTAAATAACATCTGATACAAAATTGATGTAAGAGATGGGGTTCCTTACTTTTTTTCTCTCACGGTGTGAAAATGTCTGAAGATGTTGTTCAACAGCCCTACATATCATTGAAAGACAGAGAGATTCTTCTCAACACTAAAATTCTCAATACAAAGAATCTGAGGTAAAGAAAGGGTTACAGACTTGACAGCTTTGGTGATGACATCAAAAGGATCAGACCCAGCAGCCATGAAAACCAAATGGTCCCCCTTGAATTTGTCAACGGTTGGATCACCTAAGCATAAAACACACACACATGTCAGAGATACTCTTAAGCAAAGTTACCAACTCAAAATCTAAGCATTGTGGGAAGACGATACCGCTTTCAAAACAAATCTCAAGCTCATTTGATTGGTTTCCTTGAAGAACAGCTCGAAAATCTCCTTCGAGGATGGGCAAGAACACAACGTAGGAGGCAGGTTGATCTCCTTCCAAATTAGAACCTTGGTTAGCTTCTACGATTAGAAACTGAGTCTCGAAAGGAATCTCTTTCCCGTTAGTCCCCATTCTCTGCGTCATCCACCATAGTTTGAATCGGAACACACACATGAACCTCAAGTCTCTGCCCAAACAAAATCAAAAACCCTAAAATGAAACAGAGTCGAACAATGCGTCTAGTGAATCAAATCATTCTTCATTAGCACAATGCTGACATTTAACAAGAGAGAAGAGAAGATAAGAGTACTCGAGTTTCCCTAAGGGGAATACACGATGGCTTCCGGTTTGGTCCGACGAGACGCCGATGAAAGCTCCGTCGATCAACGAGTTCCCTGAAGCAGGAGTGACCAAAACATTCTCCGGCACGCCGCGGAGAACACGGTGACCTAACACCACCAAGTCGGAGTTGCTGACGCTGATTCCGGCACTAACCGTCATCGTTGATTAAACGGGGGGGAAAAAATCAAATCGAAAAAAGAATAATGAAATCAACGGAGAGTCACGATTCTCGAGAGTGTGTTAGTTGAACAAGAGAAGCGTAAACAAGAGGTATTTATAGAGAGAAAGTAAATGATGACGTGTCCGTATCAGTTTAATACTCCCTCCGTTTCATATTACTAGTCGTTCTAGGTTTATTCACACATATTAAGAAAACATATGATTTTGTATATTTCCAAAATAAAAACACAATTACCTATACACCTAACCATATTTTAACCAATAGAAAAATAAAAACACAATTACCTATGAATCTTATTAATGAATTTTGCATTGAAACTCTAAAACGACACTTATTTTGAAACGAAAATTTTTCCCTACAACGACAACTAATATGAAACGGAGGGAGTAGTATTTTTTTACCACGTATGAATCGATCATATCTTCATATGTATTTATTTATTTTTACTACTCAGGAGTCAAAACTATATTTACCCATTCTGAAAATGCGAAAAACTAAGATATGCATCTTTATCTTGATACATTATATAAAAAAAATGAAAATGCTATTTGGTTTTTATTTTCTTGAAGAACAGATAAAATTGGTTCATTAGAATTGCATGGCATAAACCTGAAACATATCCTGTATTTGATCTAAATTCATGGATTTATTATTTAGATCTGGATTCATGGTTTTCAGTTATCCAGATTCTAGATATTCGTCTAAAAATTATACTACATGTGAATATCCGGATCTGGATTAAAAATAAATATAAAATTAAATATTTGTACAAGATTTATAAATATAATATATATATGTACATAATATTAAAAGATTACAATAAAATATTATAAAACTAATTTTATATATAAATATTAATATATTAAATATAATTATCAATAAAATTTAAAATTTAATATATTTTAAATATTAATTTGGATTCGATTTTGATGGATCTGGATTCTGATTCCAATACTACATATTTCTTATTTTCGGAGCGAAAGGAATCTCAGATCGAATTTGGATTTCGAAAAATAAGTAACATGCCTAATACCCCGCACTATACCTAAATGTAATTGTGGTCACGTCATTATTTCATGATCGGATATGATTGCTTACTGTGTAATCCGTGTTGAAAACGATGTTTTAAATAATGAAAATATCTACTTGCGCTAGTCAGTTATTATTAATAGAGCGGCGCAGATCTAAAAGAGCAGACTGGGACCATCACATGCACGACCATTGGACGGTTGTTATAAGAAAAAGGTCACACATCTATTACCAATGCGACAGTAACCAACCCATATGGATCCTTGTCTCGGGTAAATAACTTCAAGACAAAGAAAGACTAGATTCATTTTTCCTTTTCATATATGTTTGTGTGTGTGGTCACGCTATATGTTTTCTTATTTGATAGATACTCCCTCTGTTTTTTTATCTAAGTAGTTTGAGTTGAATGCACAAATATTAAAAAAATTATTGATTTTTTTAAAAGTAGCATTTGATAAACAAATTATGTGTAGTTGAACCAATCATAAAAAATATATATATATATTATTTGATTGGTCACACTATACCCAATAAAAATAAAAGTTACTTACAATTATGAAAACTATTTATATTTTGAAACCAACAAATTTTACTCAAACTACTTACAATAAAAAACAGAGGGAGTACTTGTCAATCCATCTCCTTCTGCTAAAACATTATCCAGAGAAGAATATGTTGATCAATAAATGAAATTGTTATCAGAATCTAACCCAACAAAAGATTAAGCATCCAATCTTTGATTAATTGTCAGTTTACTTTGTAATTTGCGTATTTATAAATCATGAACAATGTAATAATTTCAAGATCAACGTCTGAATCATTGTCTAATAGCTAAGCACTGAGAAATAAGTGATTATGCAGAGGGTTGACTTGAAGCCCAGATCATTTTAAGGGATCTTGGAATTCAAAATTGTTTATTATGTTTTTTTTGTAATACAACTTTTAAAACTCCCAAACATTCGATCTACAATAAAAAAAAAATTTAATCAAACTCTATCAACAACAAACAATAAAGCATATAAGCTAAATGTAGGCTTGTAGAGGAATTTAGAGATTAGAAAGAGATCGAACTTAAAGCAAGGTTTGAATCAGAGCAATAATCACGGCAGTGTTAGAACTTAAGATTTAATCACTTTAAATTATGACGATATGATCTAATATACACTTTGAAATGTTATCAAAATGACATTAGAATCACAGAATAACATTATTTATCATGTATCATGATCTTAATTTTTGTTTAAAAAACAAAAAAACAGTTTGGTGTCTCATTATAATAAGAGATAAATTAAATTATATATATTAATTACATAAATAAAGAATTAAGATCAACATTGTACAACTAGTTTGGAGAATTTCTCTTGGTTTATGCATGTATTATTAGATATAAAGATGTGTTTAGTGGGAGTCTCTTTCCCTTTTCCTTTTTATGGAATTTGGAATTTGGTATATCAAGATGACAAGCAAAGTTTAATCATTGAATTTAAATAGTTTTATGACACACATTAACTTTATTTCAAAAGAACCTATAGACACGAATTGTTTTTCACTTCTTCTAGACATTAATCTTTTCTTTTGGTTCAAAGAACGCAGGAAGAAACCTTTTTCTCATGTTCTATATGATTGAATTCGAACTATGGTCCATTTCAATAGAACAATTTTTTTTTTTACTAATCACAAATCAACACTTGGGATAATTTTCTTAAGGAAAAGTTTCTAGAAAAAATAGGGTTCTAGGAGAAGAATATTTACCTTATCTATATATACCAAAGTTGTTTGGATATTTTTTTTGGTTAGCTTTAAAGCAAGAAATAGACAAAGCGTCCAAGCACCACTCTCTTGATAATCCCTTCACTACAATCTCCCTCTCTTCTACGCCTCTATCCACGTGTCTACCCACTCGCTCTCACAACCAACAACCTAACGAACCCTCTATATAGGCCCAAAACGTAATATCTACAATCCTCACAACCTTGTCAGAAAAAAAGAGAGTTCGAGGAAACAATCGCAGTGATCATAGGAAGAAGAAGAAGAAGAAGACAAAGAAAGATGTGTTGTGGAAGGATTTGCATGTTATGCACATGCTTGGTTTTAGTGGTGGTCGCCATCGGTTTGGTCTTTGGTTTTGGTGTATTCAAAAACGGATTCCACAAGATTCACGACACTATTCACCTCCATTCATGTGACCCGAGATCAGGCTGCAATGGCAGTAGTAGTAGTCGCCGTGCTTATGGTTTCATACCTCCTCCAAAAATATTTTAGCTGAGAAGGCATCTTCCAGTTTAGCCGTCAGTTTGCGTTTGAATAGATGGATTTGCATGGTCTCGTGTCTTTCTTAATCTTAGTTTGGAATGTTTGTTATAGTGGTTTTTTTCATAATCATATATCAATGAAGTTTATGTAAACAAAGCCTTTCTCTATTTTGTCTCCCATTGTAATAAACATAATACACAGATACACAAACTAAGTAAATAGTTAGAGCCTCGAGGTATATCCCTTGTATCTCAAGCAACAACTGAAGTACAATTAATATATTTAAGGGCAATTCTCATAAATAGCCATTTTTAAGTTTTTGTCACAAAATAGCCCTCAAAAATAAAATGATCAAAATAGACTTTTTTTTTTTTTGAAATTTTGATTTTTTTTTTTTTTTTTTTTTTGAAATTTGAAACCCTAACCCCAAACTCACCCCTTTACTCTAAACCCTAAAGTCCAAATTAGTTAACCCTAGGGGTATAAGTGCATATAAATGATTTTTTTAGCTTCTAAAAAAACTTTTTTGTCATTTTCTTCATTAAAAACTATTTTTGTGACAAATAAACTAAAATGGGCTATCTAAGGGAATTTTTCTATATTTAACCTTGATTTTTTTCTAAATATTTACCACTGAATGTCCATTATGAATTTTATTATTGGGCCAAAAGGCCCATTAATTTCGAAAAAAGTTGGATAAGTTGAAGCCCGGGGAAGAAAGTAATATTCTTCCGCATCTTTTCTTTTAATGGGACGAACAAGAGAGAGAGAGAGAGAGATTCCCTCCGGAGCAGCACAACAGATTCGAATTCGAAGATGAAGAAGGCTGATTCTTCTGGTGATAATGTAAGTCTTTGCTACTACTTGAGCGCTCGTTTTATTTTCTTGGAGGAAGTGTGTGTGTGTTTTTGTTTGTTGTTCTGTTTGCTTACTCTGTTGTTTTCATTGATTCCGGAAATTATTTGGTTCTGTGAAATTAATCATCTGTAGATTTGCTCCTATCCTCCAACCATATATGGGAAGATTTGCTTATTATTTCTATTTCTGCTTGGCCTGTATATGTTTAGAATAAGCCTTTCATCAAATACTACTTACTTAGTAATATATATCTCTCTTTGCATCATATTCCCTGCCTGCACTTGCTACTCAGAATCATGAACCAAGTTGTTGTTGTCATTCCTGCAACATGATTTCAAATTTTTACTAGAAAGGCATAATAACATGTAGTAGTGTTATAGGTCAACCGTTTAAAGTTGAAGCCCATATTCTTGTGCTTCTAGAATAGAAACATTTGTGTGTTGTGTATATCTTCCTCTGTTGAATGAATCTCTACTAGTTTGCTTCTGTGAAATGACTCTGCATTGTTTCTGTTGGGTGGGGGGATAGCTTGCCCTAAGTTTAACCAATACTACTAGTATCTCTTTCCCTGATATCCCCTACCTACAATTCCTACTCAGAATCATGCTGCTGCTACATGATTTCAAATTTTACTAGTAAACACACACACACAAATCTGATAAAAAAGTAATATTATAGGTCAAACTTGAAGTTTGCATTCAATCAAATCATGAATTTACATTGTTGCTGTTTTTAACCTTTTGCAAGGACAATAAATACTTGTTTGGGAAGGGTTTTGAGTTAAAACCCCTCACCAACAATCCCCATACTTTGTAATCTGTACATAAAAGACCAACAAATCCTTCTGCACCAGAAAAAAACAACAAATAGAGCATTCCATAAATAAATGTTCTTGTATAACAAATACCACACACCATTCTAAAACCCTTTCCATGTACTGAGGACTTCGTGGAATACTTCAGATATCAAATCTCTGTCTGCGCATTGCATGAATATGTTGAACTCCTCACGGATTTCATATATCTTCCCAAACTTCACAAGATACCTCATGCAGCTTCCCTTCAGTTCAGGCAACTGATACAGATAAGCGTTCTGCAGCCTCTCCAGCACATTCTTTGCATCTATATCTTCCACAAGACTCAGGTGGCACGCGTCTTTCAGATCAGCTATGTCATACTTATCAGCTGCTTGGAGAAGCGCCAACCTGTGCATTAGAAAGTCTTCGTTCTGGATGTTTCCGTAGATGTAACTGAGGAACGCTCGGCAAGCATCCAGCGGCATGTCCGGTATGTTTATCGCTGATAGTTCTTTCTCTTTCAGGTCATGTAGAAACATGCTGCGGAAAACAGGTGAACGGGCTGCGAGAACTGCTCGGTGTGCTCCGATGCTTCCACCAGAGGCATTGATCGTTACGTCTGTGTAAATGCTTTCTGTCAACATACGTCCAAGGGATGTCACCGCTGTAACTTCAGATTGATTCTGCGTTGAACCGTCTTCCCAAATCGAGTAAAACTCCCCACTCTGATATAAACAAAGTATCAATAAAAAAACCAAGGTTCTTGTATAACTTATATTGAAGTGATGAGAGACACTTACATCTTGAGACAGAACCTTCAGGTCAAGAAACTCGACGTCGATGATGATTTTTCCAGTCAAGGGAACTTCAATACTCCAAATGAAATCTTCGTTTGTCTTGATCCTCTTATCTATTACTTCTGCATCCGAGTAAACAGTATTATTAATTTGATATTTTGTGACTGTAACAGAAACAAAAGCAGTGGGGAACTATTGATTGAGTTACAAGCAAGATCTTGTTTCTACCTGGATGAGAAAAAGCTTTCCTCTCACCAGTAGAAGAGACAACACGAAGAACAAAGGAAGCAACGGGTGGGTTTTCTCTTGAAAGGTTGGATACCTCTGGATATAACTTAACATTTAATAGCATCTTGCTTTTCTCCACAGACAAATGCCTTCAAATCAATAACCACCATAGTGTCAAAATCATTCTTATTATCATCAACTACATAAAAGGTGTGTCCACTTTTTTTTCATTCATCATCATCATCATGTCGGATCATTTATTGGTCAGGAGAAAAATAAAGAAAGGAGAGAGAAGAGAGAGATACCAGTTCCAAAGACCCATCTTGAAAGGATCGGACTTGCGGTAAGTGGAGGAAGAGAGGTTGTGGATTCGCCATTGGGCGAGCCTTGAGATGGTGTCTACTCTGTAAGCTGAATCAGTCATCCTAGAGAAAACCAGAGCTGCAGAGATGTCATGGATGCAATCCAACAAACCCTCCAGCAGATTCTCCCCTGACTTTCCCAGGTTTGCTCTTTTCTTCTCCTCCTCTTCTTACCATATAATAGTATATGTATACGCAAGTGCAAACCAAGAATAGAGAATCAAGGAGAGAAGGATTGAGATATGGGGTTTAGGGAGATGAATTGTTTAATGGATGGAGGAATCATTAGCGTTTCTTGGATTGGTAATTCTTTTGGGGAAGCAAAGTCTGTGCTTTGCTTTTACGTCATTTGAAAGAGAGAGACAGGGGAAAGAGTAAAGTGTGTTTGGTTCTATATGTTCCTTAACACTTGGCCTTATTTCTCACACTGGCCCAGGCTTATGGGGCGTGTGTCTCTTTTATTGGACGTCTTTAAGTCTTCTCTTCCAACTAACTTTAAGACTTTAGGTTTATAGACATTTCAACCGTTCTTGGGTTGGATATGGTTTAGGAGTATTATTTATAAACTGATCTCATGTTATACATAATTTTTTTTTTTGTGTGTTTTTGTAGAATAATAACTTGATAGTGATTGTTTACTATAGTCTACATAGGAAGATCTTGATTAAAGTGTATCAATGTATTTACAAATCTAATCCAATAGATTGTGTGGATAACAATGGAATGCGATGGAAGCAATTGGAATACTTGTGTGCTTCCAAGGTAGGCAAATCTACTTTACAATTAGTTTATAGATTTATGTAATTATGTACAGGTGAATTTGCGTGATAAAGAAGATTATATACTTAGATTAATGTGAAGTGTTCTTTTCAGCACTCATAGGTTTGCGTGCATTTTCTGTCAACTTGGTTCCTTTTGCCCATTCCTTGGCAAGTTACAACTTCATCGGATCCTTCAACTTGATTTTCCCATACATGTCACATATTCAAAATAATATTGATATCAAATATGCATATCAATAGTACTAGTATTGTCCACGGCCATCACAAAACTTGATTATGGGCTCAGTAAAATTCAGATTCTTACCTAAACCATTACCCATTAGCTAATCATGTTTAGATGTTTTGAAAAAAGATAAGAGTAGAAGAGTGTCTCTGATTGCATATTCTTGAATACTAGAGTATGATTAGTATAATCAAGTTTTTTTGGAGTTTAAACTATAATCAAGTTGATTGATAAAATATAGTATTATTCGTAGATATTATAAAAAGAGAAAGCAAGATTCTATCATTGTTAAGAGGAAAGACAACAAAATGGTGGGGTCTTAGTGGAATCTTGAATTCCATTACAAGAGTGCAAGTTTTCTCTTATGATCTCATCTTTGATAGCAAATTGTTTGAATTACTTCACATATGTATATATAATAATGTTCAAATTTAAAGCTTATTTCTTAATAACCATAGGATATTTAATAAACGTATAACAATGTGAAATACTTTTTTGAGTGATGAATAGAAAGGAAAAATAATTATTTAGGAAATAAATAACTAAAGCTGAGAACAAGTGTGCATATATAATTCGTCCAAGTGGTGAAGAAAGGTATCTGCATTTTGTCATTTTCTGGGACATTGAATCTAGAATCTGTACAACACCCTATCCTACAAGCAACCTCTAGAAATAATGTCCAAATTGATCGTCACCGTACATTTTGAAAAATATCCTAATTATCAGTCTTGATTATTATATCTCCAAACTTGACTGGTGATTCTTGTTCACCTTAATTTTATCTAAAAAAACAGAAATATTGAGTTGATATAAGATAAATCAAAACACTAATTACATTCGTTAGTTATGAATAGGGTAAGGTCAACATGAATTGGAGTTTGGTGTAACAATTTGACTAGACAAATTGCATGATGGGTCGAGTAGATCTCCACCATTGGTTTCATTCTTTACTGGATCTCAACTACCCACCATTGCTTTGCTTTTACACATTTTTCTACATCGCCTAATCATAGTGACTTTGAATATTTTTTAATATTGAAGGGCAGGAGAGTTTCATCTAAATAAAACGGATTGATTCAGTTTCATCTTAATTAAACCAAAAACATTGACAGAAACTGAATGTATGTTCTTTTGAAAATATAGTTAAACATCGTTATAAGCAATCCAGATGGAAACCGTATAGATTAAGTCAATAATAGTAGGTTTGGTTTTACTTTGAGAACCGTATGAACCAACATTATGAACCCAATTATTATGTCACAATTTGGGCCCAGTGGATAGTGTTAATTAGGCTGGATTTCAATATTGTAACATGTCCACTAAATGTATTTCACTGTTGAAAATTGACACTGTATTTAATCATGAAACTATGAAAGAATATTTTTTTGATGTTTAATTCATGCAATGAATTTCATATTAATCAACACAACAAAATGCTTACAAAACGAGTAAAACGAGCAAGAAAGTATTATACAGTAATATTCAAATGTTAGGGAGTTAAATCTCAAGTTAACATTTTGTTAATCACCAAAGCGTTTTTGCACAGTTTGAGAAAAACTTGGTTCCTCTGAGAAAGTTCGACATCGTTCCCTGCCCGTGACTCCAAATCGTTACTACATGATTCGATGGCACTGATCGCCGCGTGCATCCAGACATCGACGTCGGCATGTGCGTTAGCGAGCATGGCGGATATCGAGTCGTCGAGCTGCTCGACAGCATCTTGGTAATTCTTCTGACAGTCTTCGAGAGTGGATTCTATTGCCGGCTCCAAATCCTCGCGGCTAAGCATTTCTTTGATATAGGCTGAAGTGGAGGAGGCGTTAGCTGAGGCGGCAGAGATAGCTATGATCTCTATCTGGTTGGTGGTCGTTGCGAACTCGCCTGACTCGGGACGGGCCTGTATGCTGGAGAGACAGAGTTTTGGATCGTCACAGTGTTTGCACAGATCGGTAATAAGATTGGAATCAACACTTTTAGCGATGGAGGAGATAGTAAAAATGCAGATGAAGAAAAGTCTCGTGAATTGCTTCATCTTTGATTATTAGGTTTGGAATGAAGATTATGGATGATGAAAGAAAGATTTATATTTGAAAAAAAGATGAAACCTTCAAAACGATGATCAAAGTCAAAAACGAATTTTGTTTATTGTTGAAGAAGAATTATATTTTTTAGTAATTGTGTTTATAGTGAAACGGAAAACTAAATTGTCTTCAAAATGTGGCGGGAAAAATATAACTGCAAAACAAAAAAACAAATAACTAAAGTTTGGTTCAATATGATAATGAGCCTATTCAAGCTAACGGGAATATCGGCTGAGATGCTATTTCTTAACGAGATTGAAACCGATGTCTCAGATTAATAAATACTCCCTCCGTTTCATATTACTTGTCGTTGTAGGGAAAAATTTTCGTTTCAAAATAAGTGTCGTTTTAAAGTTTCAATGTAAAATTCATTAATAAGATTCATAGGTAATTGTGTTTTTATTTTTCTATTGGTTGAAATATGGTTAGGTGTATAGGTAATTGTGTTTTTATTTTGGAAATATACAAAATCATATGTTTTCTTAATATGTGTGAATAAACCTAGAACGACAAGTAATATGAAACAGAGGGAGTAGTATTTTGCAAGTTATTCTTGGTCTCTACATGTGTATTTATTATGACCTAATGCAATATACTCCTTTAATCAATTCAGTTTATTCATTTGCGTAGTTTCCTTAAAGCTTCTTAGACTGAGAAATCGATTTTTTAAAGTAAGTTGTCCGAAAAAGGAAATAAACAATTGATAATTTGACAAGATCACGCTTCCCGCGCTCGAGGCCGGAAAAAAGGAAACAAAATTATTTTGTACTTGGTTCGTGGATCACATGATACTGCAGTTATCAGGATCTTCACGGTAACCACCGTACATCACCGGAGGTGGATACGGCGAACTTACCATCTGGTGGTAAGGGGTCTCACGCATAGATCTACAAAATCCACAGTAACCCGAATTCGGTATCTCGCATATGCATCTTCGCGCCTCATTGTTTTGTTCTATTACATACGTTGTCTGCGGTGGCTGCTTCTGCTGCTGCGGAGGCGGCGGCGGTGGTGGTGGTGCGGCTTGAACTGTGACAATGGTCGTGTGACAAACCTTCTTCCGGAGTTCACGAGTTAGCTCCGCCGTATCAATCCCTTCTCCCACTATAACCAGCTGATCGTTCTGTCCCTGAATCGACACAGATCTCACACCTACACCCCGCGGAAATAAACAGAGTTGCTGAAACGTTTCAAATGACCTAACTTGACTCGCAAGTTACTTGCAAAAGAAGTCAATATAGATGTTTTACCAGATGCTCCAGATGCGATTTTCATAGCTTTCTTGATTGATTTCTCACTCTCCCTCATATCCATCTTCAGAACTATCTTTTGCTGAATAAATAAATCATATGGTATTATAACAAAACATTTATAGATTTAACTTTTAAAATGCACTTTACCCTCATCGATTGTACTGCCGGAGAGGATATTCTGATATGGATTTTTGAGTAAGGGAGAAGAGACCAAATGTGATAAGGTGAATACTTGAATCGATATGAGATGTCTGAGTGTTTTTCCTCCTCTACTGATTAATTATATACTGATAACAATGGTGGTCATAATAAGCAATGAATGATAAAATATCTAGATTCCTGATTTGTATACAAAAACATTCAATATTATTATATGAATTCTGATCTAATCATTAAGAATGTTCCCTTTTTTAGATAATAAAACAAAATCTTATAGAATTGACATTGTCTATTATAAACGACTAACGACCAAGAACATACATTTTATAGTATTAAAAGTTCATGTGATCTTATTGGAAGGTTTTTGTCAACCGTGTTTCGTAGTAATTCTATAAGCAGATTCCCTGAAATTACAAGTTCTGTTTATTATTTTTTTCTCACTATGATCAATTTAGTTGCATTTTGCTTGAAAACTTTCATTTTGTTTCAATTAATTAGTAATTCAATGAAAGTGAAGTTTATGCCGTTGCCTTGTCGGCTAAGCTTGAGTTTATAGTAATAGTCTACAATAAACTAGAAACATTATTTTGTAAGTTCACCGACCATTACCATAGTAAAAGAAATAAGTGAAAATTCAAGCACCTAGAGTGGAGATAACAGGAGGTGCCGTTAAAAAGACAAGGCACTGCGAATAATTCTCTTTTAAGACAAAAGCAAGTTGCAAGACTTCGCAATCAGTTTCACTACAACAATCTCCAAAACAACTTAGACAAAAATTACACCAAATATTATATCTACATGCTAAGAGCATTGTGGTTAAGCTTCAGTCACCTTGTTTGTTTCCATCAAAGAAGTTCTTTGATGATCAGTCAGTGGCGCAGCGTATAGGTTCAAAGGAGGTTTGTTTAGTCGAAGAATACCCAAACGCTGCTTTGTTCTTGTTCTCGTTGATTCTAAGAATGCCGATAACAAGAGGAAATAAAAACTTCGCAAAAGCTCTGATTAATTCAATAATAATGTGTCCTTTTACAAAAGACGACAACTCCTATTTATACGGAGTTAAAGAAATCCA